>CAEGAE010073172.1:0-17735 GCA_903067095.1 Girardinus metallicus
AAAAATAGGTAAAAGTGATATGCTTGTGTCTGGTATAAAGTAAAGTGGGGCGAGGGGGGGGGGGGGGGGGGGGGGGGGGCGGGGCGGGGATCATATTTTTCAGTGTTTGACTTGTCATTGCAGGTCAGAGCCAATAGAAAAAAACTGATTCCAGTTCTGGATGAATAGTGTGTGCATCTCCACCAAAAAGATCCCAAACTTTTAAGTTCTTTGTAAACAATCACAATAACCAGCATATAAAATATTTATTTTCCCCGCAGTACAAGTAATCTACATAATATCCTCTCTCTGACCTCTCCCTGGGAACATAGTCCTATCAGGACAGTATTAATTTATCTTCCCGTGCAGACATGCATAGAGACCACTGGACAAACCTTCAGCTGACTTTTGAGTATTTTAAAGATTTAGATTCAAAATGTGACCCCGGGACTTCTGTTTGTATAAAATGATTTTGCAGGGAACTTTCTTTGGTCTCTTTTAGATTAAATAATTACCATGCGAGTAAGTGAGTGGGAAGTCATAGAGTCAATGATGTAACTGGAGCTCAGGCCTCATTTAGCTCTACAAAAATCTTAGATCTTATATTAAGTTCCAAATTTAAGGTGAAGGTGCTGCAGGGAAACTAGTGTTATATATATATATTTTTTTTCTTGCCCTGCCTCTGGACTTACACATCCCTAGCAGGAGAAAAAAAACAGAGTGCAATAGCCCAGAGCTGATGAAATAAAGGGATGCTTGCTTCTATTTTCCAGACTGGTGAGCTGCGTTTTCTCGCTGAAGAATGGGCGTCATTTGTTTTGTGGTAATCCATGAGATTTTGAAATATGATCCATAAATTTGAGCTGTGTTTACAGAAGAGCCTGCCCTCAGAGCATGAGCAGCATCGTGGCTGAAAGACAAACAACTTCGGAGGCGGCAATGAATCCATTAGCATGACAGGTCCCGGATGTGGATTATTCCCAGGCTTCCTGGTTCAAACTTTTTATGTGCCCTAAAAACCTCAGTAGTGACAGGCATTGTTAGTCAGCACCTAATCGCTTGATTGATTTTAGAGATTTGTGCACTCACTAGTGAAGTGAAGCAGACCATGTCATCCAGTATATTTTAAAGAGGAGTATCAAGTTTCATAAAAATGTAATTTTTTTTTTTTTGCACAGATGGTGAAAGAAAAACAGCAAGTCTTTCCTTGTTCTGAGGATTTATTCACCAAAAATGGCAGGCACCTCACCCTCAGGCTTTGTGTGAATCAGATGAAGGTATTTCATATATTAATGTTTTTCTGGGATTAAGCACATGAGAAGATATCACTTCCTTAATATGACTTTGAGTTGCTAAATGTTTAACTCTTTTTTTTTTCTTGCCATTTTGGGACTTGAAAGAAGAATAGATAAAACAAGCTAATGAAGCATTGTGTTTGTTCAGGCAGGACATGTACTAAGTCATGTGCACCTGGCAGCTGGTTGTCAGATGATTCATGAATCACATTATGGAATTCGAAGAAGGAAGCTGTCTGCTCAAGCTGATAATAAAGTAGGTGTAGATCTTTTAGAAACATTGCAGTAGTAGCATCAAAAGACAAAGGTGTGTAAAAAAAAAAAACTAAAGCCGGAAGTTTGAACTGTTGATATTTTCACGATGCTGACTATACAGCTAGTAATTTTTGACCAAATTTGCTCAAAAATCATAATAATCCCTAAAAGACTAATGATCACTCACTCCCCCTACTGGATGATCTGGTTTGCCACCCTTTCTGACAGGTTAGACGGTGATGCAAGAAACATAATTTTACACTAAATCCCACAATGCATTTCTTCTCCAGAGTCTTAGAACTGCCTTTTAAGTTACACAATAAATTCCTAGAGTTCACTTTGTTGAAATAGTATCACCACAGACAGAGTAAGAATATTAACAGTAACCTATTCAGCCAAAATTCAACCAACATTGGTAATATCTGGATATATGAGCTCATTTTTCCCTCTGCACAAAATAACTATATCCTCGGAGACTCATCAACCAGTCTCTTGAAATTTGCAAATGATTTTGATATAGTACTGATCGAGCTGAATACAAATAAGTTGATCAGCTGCCTCAGTGATTTACAACAGATCAGACATTATAACTTCAGTATTGTGCTCATGTTGCTGTCCAAAACCTGTGTTCAGGTCCTCAGTGAAATCCATGACAACGCCCCAAAGGTGTTATTATTATTATTTTTTTTTTTCTTAACCGATTGTAGATTGATAAATGTAACTTGAGGCATTCAATATATATAATTCAAAGAGCAATTAAATACAATGAATGTCATCTTAAGGCATGTTTCAAATAGATCCCATTCTCATGAAGGCACATGAAATTAAGTTCCGTCCAAATTCAAACGAGTGTGCATTTGATCCAAATTGGAATATGGTAGAGTGAAGTTTAGTTTATCATTTTGCACCGGTTAGTAAAAAATTGGTCTACTTAAATCAAGTTATTGACTTTGCAGCAATTTGTCCTTATGCATGTGGTAACATTGGAAAGGAAAGATTTGCTTTTAACAGGAAGAAACCTCCATCAAAACTAGCTTTAGTTTCAGCCCCCATCTGCCACCATTGGCCAGGGGTTACGAGGAAGCAGAAATACTGAAAAACACAGATGTAGTACTTTTAATTTTTTAAAGTGCACAGATGGCCCTGTCACACTACTCCACATCTGCTTTTTCTTTCAAGGGCTTTATAAAAATTTACTACGCATAGGACCCTGAAGTATACAGTTTGATCACCACATAAACCAGACTGCCTCAGATTTTTATAGACACGTCATAAAATGTTGCCAGTTGTGCAACAGCTTTCACAAAATATTTATGCTGCAGATGTGCATCACTGCTGGACAATTTCCATCATTATAACTCAAAGATTACAGCAATAAATACATTATTCAATCAAGCCATTATTGCAGATGCTTTACTCATCAGACATGGCTTTTGCTTGAAAGTGAAAGTGACCGGATGCTTTGTGATTAATTTGGCTAATAATAATCAGACTTCTTTAAGGGACTAATCAAGATTGAATTTCATTCTCAGACAATCAGTTAATCACTTAATATGAAACAAAGGAGACATGAGAGGAAACGTCATGTACCCCTTCCAAGAACATTATGAAGTCTACATTCTTTATCCCATTACTTATACGCTGTTCAGGTCAAGTGTGTATCAAAAGCAACACACAAACCTTAAAGATCTGAAGTACATTTAAAACGTTATTCTGTTACATTTTTGCTCAGAGTTGGGAGTTTATTTTTTTACAGGAGTTGAAGAGTGAAACTGCTGAAAATTTTTTTTTTTATAATTTTCTCAATGGAAATAAAATGGATTTTTTTTTTTGGTTTTTTTTAATACCATTAGGAAAATTAAGGGTTCAGGTTAATTAGGTTCAGGAGAATAAATGTTTATAACATCATTATGGAAACCCATAATGTTTATGTAGTTTTTTTCTTAAAAGTTACTGGCACATAAAATTCAGTTCTGTCCAAAATCTGTCATCTTTCATGACAGATTTCTCATCTGTCATGAAAGATGTGAGGTACGTTAACATTTAATAGGCTAACTTTACAACAATGCTATAAATAGAATTGTGGTTCATGCTCAATCTTTGTTACACCTCGACATCTTGCAACAACTTGTGTTTTGACTTTAGAGGAAGACAGGCAATAGAATCCAGGACGTTTATTAGAGGAATCCGGGACACTCTGGGATTTTCTTGCTGCCATCCATTACTTATGCTATACTTTCCACTGCCTAACTGCTACTTGCCTTAGTCTCAAGCACATCTATTTCTCATGCTGTAAATTGAGTCGTTGAAATGCATGAAATAAAGCCGTTAGCCAATAGGGCTAGAAAATCTGCACATAGAAAGATATACAGTCAGAAACTTTTCTGACTGGTATGTTTGATGTTGAGTATGTGTAGTTTTTTTTTTTTTTTTAAGCCGATTGTTGGAATCTTTCTGTCATATCGACTTAAAAAATTATTTTGACACTTGAGCAGTTATGTGGTCTGTCTTCAGCCACTAACCTCGGCAATGAGTAATATACTCACTCTGGCCTCTGTTTAAATAAGTCTAAAAGACTCAGAACCTCCTTCCTTGATTCTGACATCTGAAGAGGGAGCCTCTCTACTGCCTGAAGGGAAAAAATGTTCCAGTTTATTAAAAAAAATAGGTAGTTCAAAGTACAAAACCCAGAAAAACTAATTTCTTCTGCTACAAATGATAGGAGCACAATGGATATTATTTCTGGCAGGATATACTAGGATGTGAACAAGAAACAAGAACTTTACATCTTAGACGTAAACCCATTGCAATTTCATAAATTCAAATGATTACAGTTCTTGCTGCCCTCAACAGAGTTAAGTGCTGCTACAGCTTGTTTTTAATTTTGATTTTATGGTGTTGAAATTAATTTTGTATTTTATTAGAACGTTAATTGATACACCAACACAAAGTGGGGCATGACTGTCAAGTGGAAGAAAAACAATGTGTTGTCTAAAAAATATTATAAAAAGAAATCTGACTGTGATTTGCATCTGTTTTCAGAAATCTTTACTCTGAATCCTTCAAATAAAATCCAGTATAATCAATTGTCTGAAGAAGCCATTTAATTCGCAAGAGAAGTCCACCTCTATGTCATTTAATTTCAGTGGAAATGGAGCTGTTCTATGAAGGTTTCAGAGGTTTGTTAGATTACATTAGAGAAGAAGCAGCATCAGAAACAGCATGAAACAAAGCAGACAAGTTATGCAGTAGGTTGTGGAGATGTTTGAAAAGGGAGGTTAAAAAAACAATATCCAAAACTTCAACATTTTCACTCTTTAATA
The DNA here is from genome assembly GCA_903067095.1 of Girardinus metallicus. Lineage (NCBI taxonomy): Eukaryota > Metazoa > Chordata > Actinopteri > Cyprinodontiformes > Poeciliidae > Girardinus > Girardinus metallicus. The sequence continues at coordinate 4,853 of CAEGAE010073172.1, forward strand.
CATTATTTGAAGAAGAATCTGCAAAATTACCAGGGCATGGCTGTCTGTCCTAACTGAGAAGCTGGGTAAAGAGAGCAATAATCAAAAATGCAAACAAGAAGCCCATGGTTATTCTGGAGGAACTTTAAAGACCCACAGCTCCAGATTACAGATCCAGTAGACAAACCCAAACATCCCTGCGAGAGGTGTCTTGTAAATGACAAAATGAGACTCAAGAGATTTTTCATGTATAAATTAAAGATGGTATATCCATCTTATGGGCAACGCCCGCTGACTAGTCCAAGGCATAATTGGGAGAAAACATTGTTTTAGAGGTTGCAAATGACTGAGAAGTTGGGTAAATAAATGTCACTAAATATACAAACAGAACTGCAATGTCTGTTTGCACAGACATTGCAATTGTCTGTACAAACAGACATTGTTTGTACAGACAATTGCAATGTCTGTTTGCACAGACATTGCAGTTGTCTGTACAAACAGACATTGTTTGTACAGACAATTGTCTGTACAATTGTACAAATCTCTGTACAATTGTCTGTACAATTGTACAGATTGTCTGTACAATTGTACAGACAGAAAATCTGTTACAAAACAGAAATTTGTTCTTTGATGTCCTCCATCCAATCTGACTAAAGTTGGTATACTCAACAAAAAATTTCATGGGGAATGAATAATTTTCAAAGACGTAGACTTTGAGTCCTGTAGGGAGAAGAATATCAAAGAAAAATGTAAGTGAAACATTGACAGGTATATCTAGAGCAATATAGCATTTTGTTTCAAAAAATACTTGAGTTGTGTTACTCTTTTATATATATATATCGCAAAAGCACTCGCATAATATTGTCTTGTGATCTGCAATGTGCCTTTCATCGAGGGCTATCTTTGATGTCGGCGGTGTTGCAAGAGCAACTGGAGCCAAAGAGAGTGTGTTTCCCCATAGCATGGATCCATGCAGTATTAGAGCCTTATGAGGATATCATCACTCTCCATCCTGGTAATGTTTCTGTCAGTGTGCCGGATGGGAACCATTACATCCCACTGATCATCATTCACAAGATGCAGTCTTACGTAGATGCTGTTGGTTTTATTGCACACTGTATTAGTCTGTTTGTGTGATGTAGCACAGGAGTTTGCCTCGTTAGCCTAATTTCTGAGTTTATTATTTATTTTATTTTTTTTCAGGTAAGGATGGCAAAAATAAATAGAGTTGCATATTAATAGACTGTTGATTTTGTATCATTGTCTTCTTTTCAGAACAGCTTCCCCATCTATAATATGGTTCATTCTTCATGTTTCGCTCAGTCAATCTCTGTGGCAAAAGGCCAGTGTGTCTTATCCATCACTAATCTGTAGCCATTAGCATTCATGGTCCATTAGCCATCAAGTAGCTAATATAAAATTTTAATTGCAGGCCATAAAGTTTGTTGTAGCACTCTAACACAAGCTCCCATTGAGAATGTTTTATTACTTGGGCTTTCAGTGTAACTGTTCACATTATGTGGACTGATGAGTTTTCATATTATATTTCTGAAGTGGTTAAGTCACATTTAGTATTATATTTGTGCACATAAAACATATGTTGCTTAAGACTGGCTACTCACTTTATATTTGCATGAATATTAGTAATCAATCTCTATTTCAGATGTATTTATAGTACATTTTAAAATTGATCTTTACAATTTTGGTCAGTGTATTTTCTGCACACATTTAAAAATCCAGATTCCTGATACATTGTTTGGCATCACTTGCTGTTAAATTCTCAATTTATGTTGCAATGAGTAAATGGGTGATGCCATAAAGCAATCACCCATTGCTTTATGGCATCACTGTATTTACATACAAGTTTAACACAACAACTGTATCCCCTGAGCTTACTGCTTTTATTTAAACCAGAAATGCCACTTTAGGTGTAAGTAAACACGATATAGATTTTAACCGTTTGATGCTGTCATGCTTAAGATTTACTTATTGAAATTCATTGTCTAAAAAGGAGCAAATATACATAATAAAAACGCATAAAATAGAGCAAACCCAAGTGCTTCTTGCAGAAAATACTACATAGTTTTGATATTCTGCCTTTATAGTCTAACACAAGTGTAGAAAATGGCTGATAATGTCAGGCTAATTAGTCAGGGGATTTGCAGCCAAATTTGTTTAGGTTGAATAACCAAAAGTATATCAGTCTTTTTCGCTATAGTGCCCCACAGCAGGTGGGGAAGTGGGATTTCTACCAGAGAGAATCCCAACCAATTACCAATTTTTCTGGCAGTAAAATGAATTTGAACCTTAGTTTAAATTTCTGAAGTTTTAATAAAAACGTAATTCAAACCTTGATCTATGTTTAACTGGCTCATTCCTACTCCAGTGAAATCTACTTTTTAAACCATCTTATCCAAAACAATCTTTGCTCACAGAGAACATTAGAAATCATGCCTACATGCCGCAGTGTCCTGGTCTCTGTCAGAGCTCTCCTGGTAGCATACCTGTGTGTAACATGATAAGACCTTGAGAAAGGGATGTTTACATCCATACACACAGAGATACCTAAAAAATTTAAGATATTCAAGGGCACGTAAAATCAGACATTAATGTTTTTTGAATACTTTCCCTGATATGAGATGTTTTCCTTCAAAGTGCATTTGCACTGATGCATTTTTATTCTATTTATAATTTCAGACTTTACTTATTTTTACAACGTAAGTGCAACTTCTTATTTATGTCACTCCTCCTTTTGTGTTATTTTGCATGCTGGTAAACCAATGTCTTCAGGCACCTGGACCAGTACAAACATCTCGCTCTAATTAAAACAGACTGATCTACTCCCATTGTCTAAAGACAATTATTATTTGAGTCACGTTTTGGAGTTAAACTTGCAAGGAATTTCATAATATACAAATATTGTGTTTATTTGAAATAACTTTCCTCATCTAAATCTTGTCTTGCAGCTTGTACCAGTTTTGAAAGAATGTTTAAAAAACCCTTATCCCTTGAGAAGGGGTAAGGGTTCTCAAGGGGTAATTTTGATTATTCCATGTAATCAAAAAACAAAATTTTATTTGGGATTTTAGTGAATACGATTTTGCCTAAAGGTCCATGGCCTAATTAGTTTAAGATTGAGAGCAAAGGGATAGAGAAAACAAAGCTTTTTACCAGATCAAATCCATAGTTTTTGTATTTTTATACAAATGCAAGAGCTAAGACTCTGGAATTTTAAAAAATTAACTTAATATTTTCGCAACCATGCCTTTCAAAAATATTCATACTCTTTGAACTTCTCCAGATTTTGTCACATTACAGTGAACCCAAAGTAATAGGTCAATGTGTGTGAAATAAAATCAAAAGAATACATGGCTGTCAATAGTTTTTAATAAATAAATCTGAAAAACATGGTGCATTTTTGTAAAACCGCGTTTTGCAACAGTAATCCTACATTTTGCATCCTGCAAACCAACTCAAGCTCATTTGGAATGGAGAGAAATTCTCTCCAATCCAAAGTTTGCCAGGTCTTGTTATATTGAGGTCACTGAATATGCTTCAAACCAAACCATTCTGTTGTAGAGCTGGCTGTACCTTTAGGTTTGTTGTCCTTACGGCCTCTAACACGTCACCTTACAGGATTTCCCTCTATTTAGCTTCTTCAATCTTCCAATGAACTTCAACCAGCTTCCCTGTTCCTGCCAAAAAAAAAAAAAAGCATTCCCACAACATGACGCTGCCACCACCATATTTCATAGCATTGAAGATTTGTTTAGCATGACATGCAGTGAGTATTCTGCTACATTGTTTTACTCTCAGAAGTGTACAAATCTTGGGGTTTAGTTTTATTGTCTTCACTCAGTGAAAGGAGTGAAGGAGGCTTATTGTAAAATCACACCACACATTTTTGATTTGCAAAAATTTTTGGAAACCTATTTACTTTTCTGTTCACCTTACTATTATCCTTTGCATTATGTTGATCTATTACACAACTGCCATAAAAAGACATTAAATTTTATGGTTGTGATGTGACGAGATGTACAAGCTTTGAAGTGAAATTGATGTGAGAACATGAACAATTTGCCTAAAGTAGCAGGTTTTTCCTTCATATGCATGCAATTTATCCCAAAATTATTCATACAGCTGGCAAAAATAGGTGTAAAATAAACTTCAAATTTAACAAACATATTTTCACTCGTCAAAGGGCCAGTATCCAGCATGTTTTAGTATGTTTACGTGTTCATCACACCTGAATTAAATATTAGCTCGTTAGCAGGTCTCTCCAGTAGTTTCACATGCTGATGATGTAGTTGGACAATTTGAATGAGCTGTGTTGGAACAAAGATTCATCTAAAACCAACAGGACACCAGTCCTGGAGGACTGGAGCTGCTAAAAGTAATGTAAAATGGTAAATAATTCTAACTACTTTATCGTATTCAAAATCTAAATATGGCAGGCAGTGTTGCCTTTATTCCAACTTGCTTGTTAGGATCTTGTCACTGTGTTTGGGTTACTATGCAGCTGCTAAATAGAGAACAGGCTTGTTGTATTGAGACAGACAGATGAGACCACCATGACTTCCCCAGAGAATTTAAGGAATCAAATTTAAAAGCTATTTTCAGCTCCAATGTGAGGTAGAGTCACGTCACCTGGTTTGATATTATTGGATGAAATAGGATACTCTCATTGCCAAGTTTGCTTTAGGCTGTGCGTGCATGCGTGTGTGTGTGTAGGCGTGGGCGTGTGCGTGTATGTGTACAGGCATCGAAAGAGATGAGGAGGCTGGGTCAGCATTGTTTGAGTGAATGAGGCAGAAGGGCAGACGCATACGAAAGACTGTGTGTGTGTTTCCACATCCCTGCCGTGCGTCCATGTTTGTAATACATTTAGTGCTTTGTTAGCCGTCTGCAAAGGCCTGTCTATATCCGCCAGAACAAGTGTTTGGACTGCATTATTGCCGGTCCTATCAGCGGCACCTTTCTTTGCGGCAACGCAGAACTTGGACCATTTTCAAGACTCTGTTGTTATCACCTTGTTGACTTACGGCTCCTTCAAGTGTTTGAGCTTTGGCAGTGGATGATGTGTTAAAGAGAGACAGTACTTGAGTCAACATTACTGAGGGGTGATATTTTTTATTTTTTTGTTCACGTCAGCCTTATGTAAGCATGCGTGTGAGATGTGTATTGTTGGCAGACATGGCCTCCATCACCTGACAGCCTTTTGTCCTAAAATCAGACATCTGTTTTATTCCACCTTCCTTTTTTTTTTTCTCTCATTTAAACAGATAATAACCCAGCAAGTTAAATTCACCAAACAGGAGATGTGACCACTTCCATCTTCTTGCACAGCACATTCAAGCCTTGAATCCTTTACCCTCCCCTCTTAACTTTTTTATTTTTTTTTTTTTTTTCATTTCAAGACCCCTTTTCTCCTGCTCAAGCATGTTTACATAGGAGAGAGTGTGTGCTTTTTCTCTTTCTGCTTCTCTTTTGAGCGGCTGTTCAATAGGCAGATGGCTGTGCTTCCTTTTAAGGAATGATCGCAATAACCTATCGCACCATTTACATGTGTATAGCATCTGTGCAGGACTCTATTCCAGCTCAGGCATGGAGACGAACACAGAGGGTCAGGGCTGGAATTAGATTTGCACAAAACAACATTGTTTTTCAGAGTGTGGTATTTCATAGTTTGGATTGTGGGAATTGTTAGGAACTAGCTGTCACTGTGGTTAATTTACTCTTCAAAGTACTTCTCTGCTGCTCTGTGCTACTAGGCAACACTCACCATAAAACCCGGGATAATTTCTATGACAGCACCTTTTGCTTTTGTTTTAAAACCACACAGAAAGGTATGTACTGGACCTTGTCCAGATTCAGATTTACTGCGGGAGTGAAGGAAACGGTAACGTTCAGTGTTTCTCTCTGGAGTCACCTCGACGTGGCCGTAGCCTTTCCCCTTGACATATTCCTGAACCTCCTCTCTCTATTTTGCCTCTGTTTTTCCTCCTGTCTCTTGCTTTCATGTACACATATACAACACAGGCATGTCTAAGTGTCTTAGAGTGCCATGTCTAAAGAGTTCCAGCAGCTTGTTACCGGGCTGTCAGAAAGTGCGGAGACCCACCGCAGAAGTGAGGATGTGTGTGAAATCCCGTGAGCCTGTAGCACAAAAGCCTATTGCTGTTTTCACATGGACAGTTTATTTTTCTTCACATTACAGCCTTAACACAACAATTGATTTGTGTGCGTCGTCTAAAATTACTTTCAGTGCAGAAACAGCCCTAATATTTTTTCTTAAAGTATGTGTAAAACTATGCAATTATATTTTAAGAAATCTCAAAGGAATGCACACAATGTCAACATTTTCTAGGCGTTCAGTCAAGCAGTTTAAAGCCAAATAACATATTTTAGAGCCTAAAATCTTTTAAGTATGAAGATGATAAATTAGAATTTGCCTGTCAAGTGAATTTTGAAGTTGTAAATTAAACTATAAGCATTTTTTTTTGACACAAAATGCATTTTGAGTCATGTCCTTGTGTATTTTTGATTATGTGCTACTTATAGGCAACAGCTACTGCAAGTAGCATTATCATAGGTCCTTCCTATAGGACTACAACCCCAAAAAACCCAAGTTGTTTACATCCCTTTTTTGCAAGACTCTACACAGTCTCACAAAATTCTACAGTTTTTTTTTTCTCTTGCATCAACACGTAAAGCTATATTTATAGATCGATAGCGGTAATTAGAAGATTGTGAAGCAAAGTTGGATGGCCGCATGTTTCAGTATGCTTAATTTTCTTTATTAATTTGTCTTTTGTTATTCTATCAAAATTCACAGTAAAAAACAACAAACATATCACTTTTTGCATCAGGTTTATATTATATGTTTGTTCCAGTATTTGAATTGCCAAAATAAAGGAACATTTTAAAAACACTCTAGTGGACTGAGATGCACCTGTATCTTGGAAAAGCCCAGATAGGACAATAAAATATAATATCTTATTGCAACTGTGTCGGAATATCTTCATAAAATTAAGACCTAAGTCAAACATAAGACCCTCTCCTGTTTTTTTTTTGGGGGGGGTTGCCCCACTTTTCTTCTTCAAAATATTGGAAAACTTTCTCATCTCTTGTCGAAATCACAGATACACAAACCTATTCTATCAACAATTTTAACATAAGTGATATTTTTTTTTTTCTTTCAAGACAACTGAAAACTCTTTTTCTTTTCTGTGAAAATTCAAAACAGTCGTAAAATACAGTCCCAGTCTCAAATTGATAAATCAAAATTGGCTGTTTCTAAAAAGTAAATAATGGGACACTGAGCAGGAGCATGCCACTAAATCTAATACTGTAGTTTGTAGCTCATGTTCTCTGCCACAGTGGTCTTAATTCAACAGAGATCAATCCGACTGTCAGGTTTTGGCTGGAATTCAAGTACGGCCTCTTTGGCACTGTGCATAACCTCTCACTCTGATTATTATTTTACTTCCTCGCATTGTTATTTTATCAGACTAAGCTCCTGTCAGGCTGCAGTCTGTTTATGGCTTGTGGTGCCAGTGTAAGCAGGAATGAAGACTCTGTGGCGCAGTACTCTGGATCGCCAGAAAAAAAAAAAAAAAAAAAAAGGACACCTCAATAAAAGCAGATCTCCTGGCTGCCCACAGTCATAAAGGAAAATAAACAAGGTTAGGGCAACATAATTATGCTGAGCTGCTTCCTGGTATTAAGCGAATGGTGGAACTTCTTCTATTGTGCAGGCACTTCTGTTTTTCTGAATCACCAGGAGGAAGAGTTTACAGTGATCACATTTAGAGTTTAACACACTTATTACATAAAACGATGCTATTTTTGCCTCACTACACACATGCCCTAAATGTACTGTAGGATCTGCAATCCAACCCTGTTTTGATTTATAAAAACTAGATTTGAGTTGATTCCGGCGCCTTACTTTTATTGTGCAAGAGCAACAATGTGTGGAAGAGGATATTTGATTTACTTCTGCTGTCTACTCACACATATCACTCATCAATGAATAACCTCTTTAAGAGTTTTGTGGCATTAGTGGCCTTTATTTGTAATAATCAGATAGGAAATGGGCAAAGATAAGGGGGTCTCGAGGTCTTTAATCAGACTCTAGACAGCTGCGTTGAGAACTAGTAGACACTCCGAAATCCACTGCTCTGCTGTTGCTAAAGAAGTTGTAGTATGTATTTCCCAGGCACAATTAAGTAACTATGTTGCCATCAGTTATGTCAACAAAAAATTTGACTTGGCGTCATAACCATATCTGATGCCTTCAAAGTGGGCTCTGTCCTTTCTCTCCTTTCCAGCACGCCCGTTCAGCATGTCATAACAACAAGGCTTCTCCATGCCATCCATTGATCCCATTGCGTAACCCATGCACAATTCCATAATGGACTGTTATGGAATTGTCCATAGACTGTTTTATAGTCTAGTCTAAAACTAGACTATAAAACAGTCTAGTTTTATAACCAAAACTAGACTGTTATTATGGCACAACACGGTTTTATTTAGATCAGGAGCTCCAGAGGCTTTACATCAAAATATCACACTTAAAAGTGGCTAAACTGAGAAGCTGTGTACTTTAAAAGTTGACTTGACGCATCCCTCATGTACTCAGGCAATTCTGTTGCCAAGAAAAGCACTAAATGGTTGTTCTTGTCAGCACGAGCACCTGACAGATGGCCTTGGGTTGTTCCACAAGCCTTTCTACCATTGTCTGGCAGCAACACCATCATCAACAGCTTGTGATAGATTAAACTCCTCCTGACCAACTACAAAGAGTCTTTCCCCTGTTCTTCTTCAGCACATTTAGATATTATAAAAGAAAAACAGCAAAATTAATCATTTATATACTTGATTATGTACAAGACAATGGATGCACGTGATCTTAATTAAGTTTATCTTAATTAAAGTATTTATATTCTTTCTTTGTATCAAAAGGAGATTGTAAGGTCAACACTTTTTGGCAATGATGGAGTTTAGTGAGAAGCTGGGGGGTCGAACTTCTCTGAAAGCCAAAGTTTAAAGATGGGTTGAGTTGACGACCTTCTTCAAATTTTTGAATGTGAATGTTCACTCAGTAATCTACCACCGTACTTGTAAAGTGTGTTAAGGTTCGGTGTGTTTTGTAAAAAAAATAAATTAAATAATAAAAAAAAAATTTAGAAAATTAGTAGTATGTCTTCTTAACAATGGTGAAGGAGCTCTAATATTCTGCTTTCTATTTAGTTTTTTTTGTAAATCATCTTTTACTGTTTGATTCTAGCTGAGACAGCATTTGTACATCTCTGATTGTTTTGCTTTTTGCAAATTGTCTGTGTGCATGTGGTTCATACTTGCATATCTACAGTAAACACAATTAATGTAATTATGAATCTTTTGTAGATCTTAATAGCCTTTATATGCTTTGGCAGTGTTTCTGCTAATAATCAAAACATCAGCTCACTTTTAATGGCTTCATATACAATGTTTATGGAGACTTTCATACTGTATTTTTGTGACTGAGGTAATACTAGACTGAATCATTTGGAGAGTTTTCTTAGTCTATGGACTTTTCACAAACTGCTTTATGTACATTTGTGGTAGTAAGATTTACTCCGTTTACAAAGTAAATGGGTGAATATACATACCTTTCTGAGATAAATTGTAGCATCAGACAATATTTTTTATTTTGTTTTTTGTTTTTTATATAAATACAGTTTAGCTCCTTTCTGGGTTGTTTCAAGGTGACGGGGCAACTGATTGTATTCTAGTTACTAAATGATAAATTCGCTAGACCTTTTCCAAAAATCTACTCAAATGAAAAAGGGGATTTTCTGTAAGGCTCATTTTATCCACTGCAATCTTCTGCTCTTTTTCAGACACATCAGTTTTAATTGTCACCTTGGCCTTTAGCTGAGCTTCATCAACTCCGTTTATGTTGCAAGAATTAAACTGTTATTTATGGGGGCCCTGCAGTGTAAACCACACTAAACACAACTACAAATTAGAAAACACAACAAGATTAACTAAGCACAAGTAATCTTATTTTGTAGTTGTGTATAGTTGATGTGGCTCTTTTAGGTGTCGTGTTTTTTTTTTTTGAATATGTTGTTTCATCCAAAAATCCAGTGATTTCTGGATGTGGTTTTCACTTCAGTGCCACCTTAGTTACCAAATTAATATTTAGTATTAATATTTAGTTTACATATTTGACATTAATATTTAACTAGTGTAATAGTGCTACATGTTAAAAATTCTGTTTTATTGTTAATAAAACACAGATCTATAGAAGCAGTGGGGACAAAAGAAGGGGGTTTTAACTTAAGGGGCTATTCAAACTTAAGGATTCGTAGTGTACGCACAGCAAGAAAGAGCTTTTCTATGTCAATTCATGGTGTAAAATTATGAAACAATTTAAATGAGGAGTTTAAACAAAGTCAAAATTCAATACAATTTAAAAGGAAATATAAGGAGGTAATTTTCACAAGATATAGAAATATCAGTAATGTGTATATGTAAATTGAGGCTAACGCATACGAGTGGGTAAGGATTTATGGATATTTAGACATGTATAAACCCAGATGGAAAATTAATTAACCTATGTACATTTTTATTTTTATTTGATTTAATAATGAAGGTCCATCTGAAAACATGATATGAGTTTATGGGGTAGGAGTTCATAAGTTTTGTACTTCTTGTATCCCTTTTCGAGCATATTAAGATTATTGTGGTGCAAAAAATGTCTTTTGCATTCCTTGTTCATGTATGTTTTTTTTTTTTTTTTTTTTTTATACTGCTATCATGTTCAAAATAAAATAAATGGAAATAAACGCAGAAGGAGCAGGTTTCAGCTACCAAAAAACACAGTCTGAAATGTTAAATTGTGTAACTGGACAGGGAAAAGTCTTTTAGATGATTTTGTTGTCACTCAATGAAAAAGGAAACGACGCAAATAGTCTACTCTCTCCAGCAGCCACTTCATGTGGTCTTCAGAGAGATGCTGAAGCTGTAATTACAATAAGTTTGCACTCATTAATCACAGTACAAGTATTCTCATACCTTTGGCATCTCTGTATCTCTCACTGTATGTAGCAAGGCGTAATTTACCACAGTGGTTTTGTCATAAATGGCCTTTAAAATCAAAAGTTATTTTTAATAAGGCAACAATGTTAGGGGAAAAGGCATGTAATTTCTAGGCATGTGCGTATTTAATGGTAACTACTTTTGGAAAACATTGTCAAAATTGCGGAAGCTAATTAAAATGTGCTCATATTTTCTTTAAGAGCTTTGTAATAATAAATATATACTAAAAGAGCAGGGCATAGCACAATGTTTGCATAATTACGTTACATAATTATATTTTCTTTAATGTGTTCAACTGTTCATAAGAAAAGTGGGGACACTGACTTGTTGGAGTACCTCACAGAAAATTAAAGTACAAGGGAATACAGTGTCAAATGGAGTAGTAATGAAAATTCAAGTACTGAATTACTAAATAGCAACATAACAGTACACATCTAAACTGGGATTCGATTTATTTGAGTTATTTCACATTTCCTTCTTACTCAAAAAAGTACCACTAAGCTTTTGAAGTGTGCGATCTTACATCAGCAGAGGGGAAAAAAACTGCAGTGAAGTACAGCATCAGTTGATCTATGAGTCTTCTACTGATATGAGGCGATCAGTATTTATTTTGTTTAGGGAAATAGATGTATTCTACAGATCACATTGTCCTGATTTGTTCACTAACTGTGTTATGGAAAAGAATACAAGTCAGAATTTAGTATACACCCAGCAGCTGCTTCAGTCCTATGGGTATAATTTTTGGGCAATCTAAATCCTAATGTACAATTTAGCAATTGCAGTTGTACATCATGTCATTAATTGATCTAATGTAAGATAACATGGCAGACTCAGAGTTCTATAGCTTGTGTTTTCCAGCAAGCCTTTATCTTCATACAGTGTAGACAAAATCAGTATCTCTGCAGCTATATGGCACTTGTTGCCTGATTATGTTTCATTCACCATTTGCCCAGTGTGAACTGTAGTAGTGAAGGGCTTGTGAGCAACACCACAGCATCAAATTCTGAAAGACAGCCAGAGGCTTTACTTAAAAAACATTATTTAATAGGCAATTAAGGAATTAATCAGTACTGGCATTGACACGATGTCACTGCTTTTACTCTCCCCAAATCACTGGGCCTCATGTATTAGAGGCTAGCATAAATCGCAAGTTCATGCTCAACTTGTGATTTATACAATTGTGCAATTATGTGCTCTTGGCTCTGGCAATAGAAAATAGTTATCATTTACAAACCAATCCTCATGGTAGAAAATGCCTGGAATTTTGCAAAAAAATCATGCATTTTTATTTATTTTTTTTTTTTCAAATTATTAACCAGATCACTGTAGCGATGTGACCACGAACCACTTTTAGTAGCAATGCAGATCTGTCTGTAAAAAGCTAGCGTTTTAGTCAAAAGAGACTAAAGCTTTGACATTAGTCTCATAGTCTAGAATCAGATCAGTTGTATCAGTTGTTGTATCAACCTTACAGACCACTCAGGTCTTCTGTTTCAAGTCTGCTCTGCAACCACAGAACCAGAACCAAACGTGATGAAGCAGCATTCAGATTTTATGCACCACAAATCTGGAACATCCATCTATCCATCCATTTTCCTTACACCCTTGTCCCTTAATGGGGTCGGGAGGGGTGCTGGTGCCTGTCTCCAGCCACGTTCCGGGTGAGAGGTGGGCCCTGGACAGGTCACCAGTATGTTGCAGGGCAACACAGAGACATACAGGACAAACAACCATGCACTCACACACTCACACCTAGGGACAATTTGGAGAGGCCAATTAACCTGACAGTCATGTTTTTGGACTGTGGGAGGAAGCC
>CAEGAE010073176.1:0-54371 GCA_903067095.1 Girardinus metallicus
AATCAGCTTTCAGCTTCAGCAGCTGTTGGATCCACCCAGATTCAAGGCGTGTTTGAGCAGGAAGAAGAGAGAGAAATGAGACTTAGAGAGAAAGACTGGAAGAAGAAGAGAGTCTGGTTGTCCTCTGTTAATTATTAATAGTACAACAGGAAGTAATGAAGAAAAAGCAACAATGTTAGTGGATACATTTTCCAAAATATATAAATAATATGAGTGCACAATAGAGGCAACTTTTTCTTTTTTTTTTTTTTATTAGGAAATAATACTAGATGGTGTCATTTTTCAGTAGTTGAGTTCAGACCTGCTTTGAGGAAAGTTAAAATCTCAAATCCAGGAAATTATTAAATCTATTACATAATAAGTGAACTCAGTGAATATCCAAAGTGAATCTTATTGGACTTGTTTAACAGTGTATGGGGATGTAAAACATTACCTAAAAGTTGGTAAAGAGGTTATTGACCCAAAACCTTGGAAAATTTATAAACATTATAAATGTTCATATTTCAGTCTGTTTTGTTATCAGTATGCATGAATTTGAACAATATTCACATGACAGGGCAAATCTGACATAATATGCTGCCAGCATAACATATTACATCATGTGGGTCTGTCATATAAAGTCCCAATAAATTGTGCTGAAGTTGGTGGCTGGTGTCTGACAATAAAATAGTTAAACATTTCAAAAATATATACTGTATATTACAGTAATTCCTTACAAAAGTAAAAAAAAATAATAAGAGCTAAAAAACAAACATTAACTCAAACGTTAAGGCTTTTAATTCGAAAACGATTCTGAACATCTGGGAACTACTAATCCTCATCGGTGTAGTTTTCTAAAGCTGTCAGCAGGGGGCAGAGTCACACCACCGCACAGAGAGTGCGACAGGGTTCCAGGGACCGTGGAAAATGAAGACGTATTTTTCTCAGTGATGACAGCCAGCCTGTGGATGTGTTTGTCTCTGTCAGCGCTTTGCCCGTTTATTCGGAGCTGTGGAAGAGGAGAGAACATTGTGTCTGGATCCATGGGGGTTATATTCTATCAGAGAGGGGCCGCATGGAGAGGCGAGTGGGTGGACTCACTGAAACTTATGCAACAGAGAAATGGACAGGAAATAGATCTGGTTTCTCGCACTGTATATCCGTATATGTGCATTGTAGACTGACTTTTTAAATCTTTCCACAATCGTTGCCACGCTAATCTGATTTAATCCAAGGAAACCTAATCCCGTTTGCATGATTTTGTTCGGCCTCTTTCTTGTAGAAAGCCATTTACAGGGTTTTCCGCGCGGTAGTGAAAGGTAGTAAATTAAATGAGCTCAAATTAAGACAAGGAAAAGGTAGTAAAAGTTAGTACATTTTTCATTGTCCCTTCAAAATATTTTTAATTTTCCACTGATGCTCACTCATTGTTTTACGTTCGTTTTACTAAAATCTGTATGAAATTATAACCACCGTATTGGCAGGACCTGAGCTGTCGCTGATAGACTCCAAGCTGCTGTGCGCATGCGCAGCGTTGGAACCGCCTAACGTGTCATGGGAAAACAGAAGTTTTCACAACTTTGGCTCGATGATCCGAGATTCAAAGACTAGGAATGACCGAAAGGCATTTTGTAAAGTATGCAGGAAAAATTCTAAATTTGACCTGGAGCGACGTGACGGTGATCAACTCAGACCGACCGGAGCCTCCAGCATCCATCAGCAGCGGGTTGAGGATCCCCGTTTCGTGTTTTTGGTGCCAAAGCTCAGCTCCGAGCTAAAGTTTTAGCGGCGACGCGACGGCAGCGGACCTTATGACTGTAAAGCCGCTGAGAGCCGAGCTGCTCTGGACACCGCAGCTACTAAAGTAAGTTAAATAATGAGAACCAACCGCGCCGCTAACAGCAGGCTGCAGTGTGAACACGCTGAAAAGTGACAATTCCACTGCAGTTGTAGGAAAAGTGGTAGAACTTTTACGTGCAAGTTTACCATTCATTATCAGCCGATACCATTTAGACACGTTTCATGTTATTGTTTACATCCGGAAATTTGGCGAAGGCAGAAAGACGATTCTTTTCCTCGCCATCTTTAGCCGCGGTTCCGGTAACTAAATGAAACCTTCTTGATTTAGAGCAGAAAGGGGAAAATAACTCAGAAAAACCCTCAAAGAACAACTCAAAGCCACTCGTGTCCCCCCACTGTCCGTGTCAGCTAGCTACACGCAGACTCGTTACCATGGCAACCAACAAACAGCTCCACCATGCGTATGAGGATCCAACACCATGAAACCCACAAACGTTTCCCACACAAAGGGCAACACATTCAGTCCTGAACAGTTTCATGTTTATTTTGGGATCCTAAAATGATCATCTGAACACAGCAGGTTGATCAGCTCATTTAAACAGCTGCTCTGATTGTAACAGCTGTTGTGACGTCACCGAAACTCATGGACATTTTTTCATTTAAACTTTTCAATGGCCTGTGAAACATGAAACCCTTGAGCCTTGTTATCTAGTTGTTCTAGTGTTGACAATTAGTAGCAAACTAATATTCTGAGAATAAAACGTCGGCTTGTGAAACTGGAATGTCATTTCATTTTACTTTTAAAAAAACTAATATCCTACGTCTAATGGATTTAGGATAAGCACTAAAAATAAATAATGCTTCCTGTTTTTAACATGTGAGGTTTTGGTCAAGTTAAAGTCACAGTTGGACCTTCAACTAAGTGGGATAAAGTTTTACATGAGCCGTCATCTTACATGGGTCAGAGCACCGACTGCAGCTTTCACACATCATAGATCGTTTTTCGATTTCGATTTTAGCCAGTGCCATTTTTTTTATTGAAATGTGGCTAAATAGAAAGTCTCTGAGTTGGTAACAGTGGGGTCACTGCTGATAACTACAAGCTTGCAGGCCGGTCTATCGGTCAGACCTCTCACTGCAGAGCAGGAGAGGACAGTGGATGATTTTTAGACCTTTGCTGAAGTAGAAAAGATCAGAGGATGAGATCGGCCTCATGTAAATATCGATCGATCACGATCTCCCAAAATTGAGGAAATCTTTGCGAAATTGGCTCGATTTTGTGTTGGTAGTAAAAATATTGTATAGGTAGTAAAAAAGGTAGTAAAAAGTAGTAAATTCAACTCTGGGAATCCTGTATAAACCCTGCATTTAGTAAATTACATATTCATGCACACACTCACACAATACCTAGCGCATACACTGTGCCTTCTGTTAGCACCAGTCAAACCCCCCAGCCATAAATTTTTCATGGAATCATCCTCTGATCCATCACACGTTGCCAGATTTGCAGCCTCCCTCAACGTTGGTCCTTTTCTTCCAGCTGCTAATTTCATTCCTGTTATTTTATGTCCAGTCCAGGTTATTGTTTTTGTTGTTACACCTCCGAGTTCACCTGGCCCTCTTGATATAGTGTCTCATGAAAATGAAAAAAATATTTTCACCCCGACAGATTTTGTCTTGTTTTGCTTTTGTGTCATGCTTAAATCTTTCACATCATCAAACCAATGTTAATGTCAAACAAATGTAATTCAAATAAATATAATCTGTAAAAGCCCCTAAACCTCCCTGGTTCGGCCCGTTTGGCAGTAGCAGCTGCCAGGACGTCCGTGCAATAACTGGCAACAAGTCTTCCACTTCCACATTCTTCTTTCCAAAATGTGTTTTTTAAATCAGTTACGCCGCAAGGTTTTCCTGCATAAACGGCCTGATTGAGGTCATGAAACTGCATCTCAATTGGGATTTGTTGACTAGGTGGTTCCAATCAATTGCATCCAGATAAATCCAGTGCAGCCCCCACCCCGTCACACTACCACCCCCTTGTCAGAGTTTTATTCTTTTTATGAAATCCTGGATTAGCTTTCTGTCAGCTGTAATAGGAGACATGCCTAATTTATTTATTTTTTTGTCATCGGTATTATTCACTGTGGAACTCTTCCATTGTTGCCATTTCTATCCATCTTGATCTTGAACTCTGACCTTAGCTAAAATAGCGAGCCTGGTCCTGCGTTAGCTGTATCCTGAAGCCTTTTTGTGACCTCCTGGATGGATCGGTGATGCTGCCCTCTTGGAGCGATGATGTGCTCCTTTCTAAGATGCTTTAACTAGCTTCATGTTACCAGACGTGGTTCTATTTGTCTGGTTCCTTGACTCTACTGGTCAGGCAAGTGAAACAAATAAAATGAGACAGAAATGTGGTTGATCAAAGTTACGATTTCACATAAGACCAGGTTGGCTTTGATAGATTTTTTTATTTATTTTTTTTTTATTTTCTTTTTTACTTTTACAAACAAGAACATAATTTGAATCAATCATTTTGCACCAGGCTATCTTTGTCTAAAATGGAGGTTATTTTGGACCTGAAACATTTAAAAGTGTCAAAGCAAAATTAGGTGTTTAGATTCAAGTGTTTAGATTCACTTTTAAATACATTATATGTTGGATTGCTGCTAAATACATCTTGTATTAGCTTGTATTATGTACTTGTCAGCGATGTTGTAGTTGTTATTACTATCTACTCTGTTTCTTTTCTTTCTGCAGGTGTAGGAGCAGACTTCTAGGGTAATGTCTTATTTCCCCTCCCTACTCCTTCTCCTTTTTTTACATTTTCCTCACCTTTCTTCCTATTTTTGCCATCTCCACGTCCATGTTTATTTGAAATAAAGTTAAGTTGCGTATATTTGTCAAGTGGAACGTCATAGAGAAAGCCGTTGTGCTCCACTTGTGAAAGTAAATCTGTCGAGCCTCACCTTGGAACTCTTGACAACAATTCTGAGTGGCACACAGCCAGATAACACGTAAAAAATGAAATAAACAAAAATTGGAAGAAATCTGTAAGTGAGTAAATACTTTTGTCCACTGAAATCTAGTTTTTTTTTTTTCTCTTTCTTTCTGGGAGAGCGTTGAATGTGAGCAAGAGTGAGGATGGTGCCCTAAATGTGTGTTCATGTGGGTTAATTCTAAAGGACAGAACTATTAAAGATTAACAACAGAGCACCATGTTTTATTGAGACAAGCCACATTCACAGGCATATGGCTCAAAACACAGACCTACTTAAATATGCGCTCTTGTGTGCAGGGTTTAATTCTGCCTGGCAAAAAGAACCTATTTTCTTTAGAAACAGCTTTTTGCTGCAGTGTTGCAATACTGAAAAGAAGAAAATCTTCTTTTCAGTATTGCTTTAAGATTCTTTTCAGTATTGTTTTAAGATTTTCCTTTACACTTTTGACATGATTAGTCTATTGTCTTTGATTTTGCACTTCTTAAAGAAGGTACAGTTGCTTCTTTTTGGCACTGTCTCTCTGCCCAGGAGCTAGCATAAAACAGGAGCTCCAGTACTGTCAAAGGTCCAAACGGCTATAAGGGAAATCTGAACTAAATGCTTAATGTCGTATGCAACCTACTGCCAAAGCAAAAGCTCCGACATATGCATGTGTGGACTCACAGGACCCCTGGGGGCGTTTCAGAGCGCGGCAGAGAAACACAGTGGAGACTTTGGATTCTGGTTCTGATAGTAAGGGGGCTCCTGAGGGTTTTATTCAATATGCTTTGTGAGTTGCTAAGATTTTAAATTGTGCTTGTTCCAAGATATTGTAAAGAATATGTTGAGTTGTTTGTGGTACATTGGTGAGAAAACTTGATGCCAGATCTGATCAAAGACAAAAAAAACAACAAAAAAACAGTTATAAGCAACAAAGATAGCAAAACTGAAGAGCATTGAGTGATAAGTTTGTTCCAAATAATCACTTCATAGAGTGCAAAGTGTACAAATAGGCATGTAATAACAAATGTGACTCTGCTGAGGACGATATAGCATTTTAATGCATGTTTTGCCATTGACATATGGTGGAAAATAACGCTAAAGTATTAGCTAACTTTAGCTACTGCTAAAGTTAGCCACTTTAGCAGTAGTCACACTGCTAATGCTCCTAAAGTTATCATTAGTTAACTTAGCATTAGCTAACTTTAGGCTTATGCTAAAGTTAGCAATTTAGTATTAGCCTCTATTAAATACTGTGTTGACATAGAGCTTTAGTTTGAGCAAAACTAATATCTATATTTAGTGCTTTAAGGTTAGCACAGCTAACTTCTTTAGCCAGCGGTGCCCAACACTGTTCAGAGGTTTGTTAAACAGCCTTGTGACCAGACTTAAGTTGTTTTGATTTCTTTGTATGTGTGAATTACTTGCGATGTTACTAACATCCAGTATGAATTTTATGTTCAGTACTTGTTTTATTCGCTGCACCCACAATGGACTGACCCTCAGGAACGACCAGGACACGCAAGAGAGATTGTATCTGCTGGCCGGCTTGAATTATCTTGATCTTCTCTTAAATAGGCATCAGAAGAAGGTCAGTGAGGAATTTGGTCAAGGAGTTGACACCATGACCTTGTCCACATTAGCAGTAGAAGATGAAAATGAAAGCTTTGATGTGTTCATTGAAATCTTGGGGAAGCATACTCATAAGCGCTCTCTGTAGAAGAGAAGGAGAAAGCCTGTGTTTAAAATTGTTTTTAACTGGGGAGTAACTGGCAAAGGAGCTGCTGACTGTGTCACTCCTCCTCCTCTTTTCCTTTGTGTCTGTGTCCTCTGAGAGAAATCCTTCTATTCTTCTGCAGGTTTACACCCACACAGCACGCTATCATCTGCATAGCCGTGATATGCCACGCTGCTCCGGGCGTGCAAAATGTACCTTGCTGTTGTCGCTGGTACAATGCGTCGATCATATACACAACTCGGTGGGGTTCTAATTCTTGACGTGAGACTTTGAGATCTCCAAAGCCTTCAGCGCTCCTATGTCCTCTGAGTGGAAATAATATCAGTGGTTTGAGTTTTGAGTCTGTGGGCAAAAACTTAGGGTGATGGAAACAAGCAAAAAGCTGGTCATAAGAAGAGGCTGATCGTTGAAATGCTAACAGAGATTTCTTTTATTGATTAAATAGGAATCTTAACAGTATAGCATGCCATTTTTGATAAATCTGACATTTTAACCCCATTTTACTGTCAGAAACAGATTTATTCTTTGGGTGAAAACGATTAAATAAAAATCAAGCTCAGTTGTAAATCATTTGGAACTGAAGAGTTTTGTGGTGGTACATTAATGTGTTGCTTTTTGAATGTCATAATCTAACATCAAAATTGGTTCTAAACATGATCACTCCTGTGTTTCTGAAGGCCAAGATAAACAGCTACAAACAGCAACTTTGACAAATCAGACTCCATCTCCATGGAAGTCAGGATGAGCCGTCTTGGCAAAAATATATCATGTTAAAGCCAAAACTGTCAGATGACTTCATTACCTTGTGAAAATAAGTCAAGCACAATCCAAATATTTGGACTATGTTTCTTTCCTTGTTGTGGAAAGTTTCTGTTTACATCTAAGAAGGAATGGAGAGAGAAGGAAAGCTCAAGATTGACTCGTTTTACTTTTGCATTCTGCACATAAGTTTGTTGTCCATTTGTATCCTAAATAAAGACATAAAACTTAAGACATTACATTAATGAGATATTAACAAACACGGAAAAACCTTATATTGTATCAAAAAGACTTTCAGTATTCAACTGACTAGTACATTACTGCTAGGGAATGGAGTAATTCTGCGAGGTAAAGCAAAAAAAAAAAAAAAAAAAATCCCCCATGTCCTCTAAGGGACTCTGTAGTCCGCCAGCAGTTCCAACCCATGTTGGCTGGAGCGTAAATACAGAATTTCTGAACAAGTTACTGTAATTAACATGCAACCAGCTAATTGTCTCAGATTGAGTCAGAACTTTAATATCACAGGCATCAAATTCAACTTTGTAAAGCAGCAGCCTAAACAGGGAATGTTTACCAAAAAACGCCCCAAAATGTGAATTACTGCAGCCAAAAACAAACTTCTGAGCATCCGTCTAAACAGCTTGAATGCAAACAGTGCATCTGTGGGTTGCCATGGTGATTATGGATGCTAGACTCCCACAGTGACAGCTCAGAGACCATGCTGTGTAAACACGGGCTCCCCTGAGAGTGGGACAACCGGTAATGACACCCTCGGAGGGGAAAAAAAACATATCTACAAACACACACAGTAAAGCCACCAGAGACACGGGCGCTTGATTTGTTAACGACTCCTGCATGGCCGCCTCCCTCCCGCCTTCACCCTCTGGTTTTCTCACTTCTATCTATACCTGTCCTTTGTAACCCCTGCCTCTTCATCCGGCCTACAGTATTCTCCCTTATTCAGCCAAAACTGGGCCACTGAGTGCAGCCCAGCTACACTCACGGGAAAGCACATACACACACGTGCGTGGGCTTGCATACCCGCACAAGGAGCGAGTCAATGCTAATTAGCTCCACAAACAGGTCTCGGCTCGCTCTGCAGCGTGTGTGCGTGTTTGGGGTGAGAGCGGGGCAGGGTGCTGTTAACTAACCGGCGTGTCAGGATTTCTTTTTCTGTCCTCATTTACGGAAATGAAGTTTGCCCCCTGAGCGACCCACATCTCCCGACGCACTAGTGGCAAGTGACAAGGGGGAAGGGAGACGGAAACTACATGGAAGGGCCACATTTGTTCATTTATACATGAGAAACATCAAAACGGGCAGAGGAGGACGAGGGACTGCGACAAAGTGAGGCCGGGGAGGGAGAGAGAGACGGAGAAGTGAGAGAGAGATTATGAGCGATAAGTGCACCGAGCAAGTCAGAGTTGAACTTTACCATATACGGGAAAGAGATGAGGCCAATTGTAGTCCTTCAGTGCTGGTGTCGGATCATTAATGAAGATCTTCATGAAGCAGATTCTTGATCTCCTCTCCATAAACTGCAATACTTCCAGGATAGCTGTGAAACTGTTAGTGACCCTATCTCAAGTTATTGTCTCTATTCTAACCTACATTAATGGATCCACATCTGTAGCTCCAAAGTGACAACACTGGCACGGCTTCCTTTAGACGGGCTCTTTATTAAACGCCGCGAAAACTATAGAAATAAAAGACAAAGCTTTAGATATAGATACGTTTACAGACAGACAGGCGACACGTGCTTTAACAGAGGTTACCTCGTGGCCGCCTGTCACTTTGGAGGTCTTTAAGAAACAATCTTTGTCTTGTCCACTTTAAATTAAAATATAAAGTAATTAAAGCACCATAACTGATAAATTCACAAAATATTATAAACATAATTACAAAATACCTCGACAGCTACAGGAGACACGAGGCTGCTACACGTAGCTCTGTTCCAGGCTTCTGTTCATTCTGCTTACTCAAATCTCGCAGTCTATCGTATACATGCAAATGTCGCCATAACAAAAATAGTTTGAGACGAAATAAAATACAATCATTTTACATAAATCTCAAAACGTGAACCAAACAACTTAAAATACATTATCCTAACTGTTAGAAATAAACATAAATTTTTTCTAGAAATAAATTATTTTATTGACACAACATGAATAAGCACAGTGACAGAACCAGGTCAACCGACCTCTTTAATAGCCCGTACCAGGTTGGACTCGCTTTTTGCCTTTAAGAATGCCTTAAAAGGCAGAGACTGGAAAAGGGTGCTGGAAACATTTTTCAGATATTTTGGCTTGTATTGACATAATAGCATCATAGTTTATTCAGATTTATCATCTGTACATTATCCATTCCAAAGGTGCTTTGCTGGATTGATGTGGTCTCATCTAGATATGGCCGTTCACCTAAGCTTAGTCCCACTTCTCATGTCAGTGGTAAATTAAGGGTCCATCCCCACCAGCCTTGGTTATTCCGCTTTAATCAAACTTTAGTTTGTTTGCCTAGAAAGTCCAGTTTGTTTGGGGAAATGCGTAACTGAACTTTGATGCGGACCAGAAAAGCAAACACTGGTTCGCCTAAAAGCCAAGGTCTCTCTGTTCAGTTGACGTGAACTCTGGTGTGGTTCGAATGCATACGTGAATGCTAAATGGACAGAAGACCGCTCCGAAAGCAGAAAGTAAACTATAGCACAGGGAATTCTGGGTAAATACAACCAAAACAAAGGCATGTATCTAGAGCTGGTGGGAGAAATGACTCATGGTCTTTTACCAAAGACAAAAGAGAAATCCCACAACCGTTAAAATCTCATGCCACTCCATTTTTGTTGGAGGAAGTCACACTTAGTGTCTTCTTCAGAGGTTTTTGTGTCATTTTCTTCAGTGGTTCTTGGTGCCGCGCCCCCACAGTTGAGGGGGGGAAGCTGGTTTTTCAAAAGGTTTGGTTTGTTTGACACAGTGTGGTATGAAAGCAAACCGTACCAACTGAAAATGCAACAAATGTCACTGTCTTGGTCCCCAATCACCACTTGATTGGACTATAAGGTGTAAAAACACCTTAACTTTGTTTTGGTGACGCATAAATGCTTTTGCTTATAGCTGTACAATAACATCTATCAGAAAATGGGCCTGGCTGTCTTTCAGCCCAGGTTCTTAAATAACATCCTCGTCTTATGGACACAAATTTGGTGTTAAAAGCAGAAACTGACTAATCCACTCCTCCAGAGTTTCAAAAGTCCTAGTCGAGTAGTGATGTGTGAGCAGCTGAGCGTGCTTCGAGAGAGTTAAGTGTATACTTGTCATCCCAGTGTTTTTTTTTTTTTTTGAGTTGGTCACCATGAGTTGACTGTCTCTCACAAGAGTACTTGTCTGCTCCGAATAGCAAGTCGTTGTTTATTTCATGTTGTCTCCTTGTATGGTTCTAATTTCCTCACTTGTATCAACTTTAAACACTTCGTTTGTATAATGGGTCCTAGTTTTGGGATAATTTCAAAAGATGTTCACAAAGCATGTTTTATGTGAGATTAAAATAACATGTCCTGGTCAAAGATAACTCCAAGTGTATTTACATTTGTTCTGGAGGTCGAGTACGGTAATCCCATGAAGAGAATTAGCGGGATGCATCCAGTACCTCGAGTCTAAATACAACAACCTCTGTCTTTTCTGAATTTTAAAGCAGAACAAGCTTTTATATCTCTACATCTTACTGATAATACGATTGACTGGTTGGATTTATAAATATAAGAATGTCTCAGTATAATAAGCATAACAATGGAAGTTATCCAATGCTGGCCCGTGTTCCATGAAGGCATGTATACAGTAAAAAGTACTGACCCAAGCACTGTGCCTTGTGAAACTCCATGACAACATGGCTTTAAAATGTCAAATTTACAAAAATTACATATGAATGCTAAATGCTAAATTCTGCTAATATAACTGATTTGTTACATGATTTTTAAGAGATAATCAGCAAAGGATATTTTGCTGACTTTTTAGGCACTTTGTAGGCAAAAAAATATATCTAATTAGAAATGCACATTATGATAAGGGGGGAAAAAACTTAAGGTATGCAACCTTTATTTACTTAACCTTTTCTTCTGCGCCCAGAAAAACAGAGAGAGATAAAATGTTTGGACATGTAGGAGACCAGCTAACAAAATAATTGGATAATAAGACACATTTAGTCTGTATTCCTTGTACCCTCTTGTTTTCTCCTCGTGTCTTAGAACATGGAGCCTCACATCTGAGCAATATGAGCACAGCAGACATGAGGACGGAGAATTTAATGCTGCCAGCATTTATCAACATTAGACTTCCTTGTTTCCGTGTCTGCAGTTTAATTAATGAGTTACTCAGCTGCAACATATTCCTTTTTTTGGGGCGGAGGGGGGGTCTTTGCGTCATCATGATTGTATTATCCTTGTCCGACGGGACATGGGTAATAATATCATGGCATCTTTAAAAAACATTTTGGTTATAAAGTGATAATACATTTTTACCCTCCGGAATACAACCGGAGGGTTTGTCTGGAGAAACCCTCATCTGTGTGCGTTATAGTTTTTTTCCTGTGAACATTGGTGTCAACAGAGGACAGTGGACTTCTAAAGCAATCCAACTAGTCGCTTTCTAACCCAGATGATCTTAGTAAAGGCAGACATGGATGGCTGTGAAATTTATCAGGATTATCCTCAGTGAGGAACAGCACTTCTACATGGATTAACCACATATAAATGCTGACATGTCTGTCCTTTGGCAAATCGTCAATACAGCATCAACCCACCATGTTCTATTTTCACTGAGGACAATGATGCACGAAGCAGCGCAATGCACCAAAAATTCTGATACTTTTCTTGTGCATCTCCGGTTTGTTCAATTTATTGACAAAAAAAAAAGGTTTTGGTTCTCCTGAACATAATGAATTCACATACATTTCCAAAATACAGAACAAAGAATGATCACAGTAATCTAGTGCACCCTTGCCACCCATAAATAATGTTATTGTTAGTTCTCTCAACACTAAGCTGACCTCATGCCTCATCTGAACCGAACAAATGAGTTGTTTGATGGAAAATTATTGATCTTGTAGAGCTCAAATGGGATTATCACAGAGTTAATTTGTAAGGGTTAGTTATTTATACCAACCATTGAAACTTTATTAGATGATATCTACAGATGGAAGGCACAAAGGATTTGAGCCTAAGCAGTCTAATCTAGAGAGGTTCTCCATATTTCAGGAAGTAGCTTTTCCTCTGCCTAAAGTGAACTTGTCCAGGTAGATGGTTGTGTTTTGTTGCTACTTTCTGTTGGAGATCTGTTCCTGTTGGAAGTTGTTTTTCTGCACTGTCACCATATGCCTGTTCAGGATGTGAGACCAATAGGCAAACTAGAAGAATGGTAATATTGTGGTCAAGACCACATAATCCAAGACCAAGTCGAGACAAAGACCAATTTGGTAATGCTAGCTAGCTAACAGAGCGTATCAAGACAAAGGCAAGACCAAAACATTAGTTGCTGAGACCGAGTAAAGGCCAACACCAGATTGGTAACGTTAGTTAGAAAGCACGTACTCACACCTCTTAAAGTTCAACCTGACATTAGTTAGAGCTTATCGAGGCAAGACCAATACATCAGGGCCTACCAAGACCAGAATAGTCACATTAGCTAGCTAAGCTAAGCTAACTGAGTGTATAGAGACTAAGACATGATCAAGACTTTATTGGCTGAGAGCAAGTCTAGACCAAGACCAGACTGGTAATGTTAGCTAGCTAACTCGCAAGCATAGTCTTAGACATGACCAAGACTTTAGGGCAGGGGTGCCCAAAGTCGGTCCGAGAGGACAGACAATCTGCATGCTTTAGTTTTCTCCCTGGTTTAACACACCTGGTTCAAATGATGGCTCGTTAGAAGGCCTCAGGAGAACATTGACCTGCTGAGGAGGTTGTTACTACCACCAGGGAGAGAACTAAAACATGCAGGAAGCCGGCCCTCGAGGACCGACTTTGGGCACCACTGCTTTAGGGGCTGAAAGCAAGTTGAGACCAAGACCAGATTGGTGATGTTAGTAAGCTAACAGTGCTTATCGAGATCGAGATAAGTCCAAGACTTTTTGGGACCAGATCAAGATTAATGCCAAGGTTGAGACCGAGTCAAATCCCCACAGAGCAGTGAGGGAACAGGCAAGGGCGATGCTAAGAAGGTAAAAGACACATCAGGAAGTCAGACATGGAAGGCTGTGATAAGGATAATGAGATTGGAGCAATCAGGATCAGGATTCAGTAGCCAGCAGGGTTGGCTACTTAATCCTGATCAAAAGAGCAGCATGTATTATGACAAGAACAATCAAATTATGACAATTTCCAACTATCATCAATGTATGATGGCAGTTGTTACAACCAGTTTCATTTAGTTTTAAGGGACAAAAACATTTTACATACATTTAAATTTAAAATACTGAAATCAGTCTATGTTTGTCTGATTTTTTTTAAATTTACTTGAGGATCTGAAACATCAAAGTATGAACAAAAAAAGTGTTGAGGACATTTATGCGTGGCCTATAGCTATTCACTCGATATATACCAGGTTTGGTGTTAAAACAGTAGCATCTTCAGTGCCCTTGCTAGAAAAAAAAGCCCCTGAATTTTGTGGTTATGTTAACAGGAACTTGAAAGTGCTCAATTTTCATTCTCAGGTCTAATGTACTGTGTTAATTTAGGAAAGTTCTAGCTTGGTCTCCACAAACCAGGAAGTATGGGGCTGTGAAATGCCACTTATCATCCACCAGCCCTTTCTATGTTTGCGGGCCATCTGGGGTGGCTGAACATTACACTACACTTTGAGAGCAGTGAGCGGGAACAACGACAGCAGAGCTGTGGACCAGGCAACTGGGCAGTGAGTTAATATTCATGAGTTTTCTGTAAGTTCATCATGGCATATAATCGTGTTAAAGCTTTGCTCCCAAATGAATGTTTTCAGACTTTATGTCTGCTACTCCTTTGTCCAAGAGCATTAAAGTGAACCAAGAGAGCAGAAAATCATCTCTCTGAGACTCTCAGTAAATGTTCGCCAGAACCTTCCTGACGTTTGAGGTGTCAGCCGCTGAAGCTGTCCCGAGCTGGCGCAGACTTGTAAAAATGTTTGGGTGTCTCCATCTGGATACAGCAGAGTGTTTTGTGGAAGTCTGAGCTGTAGCTATCGAGGACTAACCCTCGATGCAGTACGGTCACCTGAAGGCCGGAGAATCCATCGCTGCAGCAGATTAGCTCGATAATTTCTGGGACCTGGCATCCAGACAGATCCTCCGTCAGTCGTATCCTTTGGGAGATGTGAGACGGAGAAAGATGGAAAATATTTTGTGTAAAGGGAGCAAGAGCGGAGAGGAGACGGACTGCTTCGACGGCCAAAAATAGCCAACCTGAAAGAGGAAACACAAACAGACCTCTGTGAGCTCTGACTCACAAACCTACCTTTAAAAGGTAAGGCACCATTGAAATGCTGCTTGTGGTCCTTATTTTAGATTAAGAAGTTAATATAATTACAGTATAAATACTCCAAACTTATTCAAAAATGATCTGAGAGCAGGCTTTTTGGGGGGGATATGAATCTTAAACACATAAAAGGAAACATTTAAACATATCTGAGCATCATTCTGAAATAGAACCAGGTGCATCTTGCTTTCACTGATCCTTCTTGAGATGTCACTCCTCCTCTGCCCCCTTTGGTAAATCCAGGTGACTGAACATGATTTGGAATGGAACACACTTGTCTATTTAAGGCCCTGTGGTTGCCAGTGTGTATCAGAGCAGAAACCAAGCGATGAAGTCATGGGGACGGTTATTAGACCTGTGAGACCAGATTGCGTCAGAGCAGAGATCTGGGGAAGGACACAAACAATAATTAGGCAGATTTAAGTGTCCCAGAATGCATTGTGGTCTCCATTAGTTTTAAATATTGGAATCTGGGAACCACTAGGACCCTACCTAGATCTGACCAAGTGAGATTGGTGAAGAAGTGTCTCGGTGACGAAGAACCCAATGGTTACTAAGGCGATGGTCAAGTGTTCCCTTGAGGAACTAGGAGAAGCATCCAGAAGGTCAGTGCCACTTTGCATTTATTGTAAAGTGGCCAAAATGGAGGATGTTTATTTCTCTTAGAGATTGTCAGACTAGGACAAACAACAATCTCTTGTCTGATGAAACTAAACAGAACATTTTCACACTAAACTAAAACAGGACAAACTACTCAACAACTGACTAAAACAATCCAGGTCCTGAAACCCAGGGGTGGCAACATCATCCAGCGGAGATGTTCTTCTTAACAACTTGTCTATTATTATTGAGAAGTGTTCTGAACCTACAGCTTAAGATATTTTCTGTTTTGGTTCTTTTGTTGCTTTCTTATATCTTACTTTATCTCGTGTGTTAGCTTAGTTATTTAGACTGTGATTTTCGGTTTTGTTCTGTATTAATTAAGTATTAATTCCTGTTACTGTTCAGGTTTCCTTTCCTCTTCCGTTGTCTTTGTTTTTGCTTTGCCTTCCATTTTGCTCCCCTTTCCAGCTGTTAATCACCTCCTTATTTACCCCTACCTGCTCCCTTCCCCACCTGCATTCGTTTACATCTGATTAGCTCTTCTGGTTCCCCACTACTTCCTCAGAGTACTTAGCTTTGTTTATCTCACTGTTCTTCTCTGGTTCCTCCGTCATACTTTCCGTGTTTTGCGGATCTCTATGCCTCGTGTCTTTCTACCAGATTCTCCCTGTAAATTATTTATCATCTATTAAACTTGCATTATGAGACTCAACATGTCTTGAGCTTTGGTCCAGTTCCTGCACCACACCTGATCACTTGTGGAGAAATCACCTGGAAGTGTATTTTGTTTTTTGTGGTTGTGTGTGGCGGAGACAGAGATTATTACCAACAGCTGAATTTGCATTAGCGATTGCTTCTCATTTTTTTCATTCTTTGTATGTTTGCGTGTGTGTGTGTGTGTGTGTGTGTGTAGGGGTACTGCAGGTGGACTGTTAATCCTAATCCATTCGTGAAGGGTTGTGTAGAGCACCAGCAGGCCATTAGTGCCTCTGGTGTGTGTGTGTGGGCATGTGCATGCGTGCGTGTGCGTGTGTGTGTGGGGGTGCATCCATGTGTGTAAGTCTACTCCTGGACCAGAATGTGCACTCACAAATCCACCCCTGCACTTATTTGTGTGTGTGTGAATGTGCATGCAAGAGTGTAATCTGAGAGTGGAGAGAGGGTTAGAGGGCCATTAACCCATGCATTAGCGCTGACTGCAGACAGAATGGGGAAACGGACTGAAGATGAATCTGGTGTGTGTGCGTGTGTGTGTGTAGGAGTTGTGATGGTTTCAGGATTTTAGGGGAAAGGGACAATCAGGGTTAGGATTTAGCACTGAGGTTGATGGGGGGGTTGAGTGCATTAGGGAGTGTGTGTGTTGGTGTGTGTGGAAGGGATTGAGGGGATCTGACCCATTAAAAGCAGACAGACACATCCTGCGTTAGAGTCAGCTGTCCCACCAGAAAGGAATCTAGATGTCTTCCTCCAACCTTACAAGAGGATTTCTGTGAAGATTATTGTAAATGTTTTTTATATCTATATTTCATGTAACATATATCCTCCCAAGTATATCCTGATAGAGGGAGGCTGAAAGAAGACACTAGAAAACACATAAGCAGTCCCTTTTTACTGTGTTTATTGCTAATGTAGGTCTAAAATCCATTAGTTTTGATTAATATTAACTGGAACACAGATTAATTTTAGATTGGATTACAACTTTCCTTTACTTCTCTTTATTTTGCCACTATTATGTAATGGGATTTTTTCTTGTTTGTTATGTTTTTATCTTTGAACTGCCTTGAACACATAAACTTTCCCAAAATTCACTTTGCTGTATATTTACTCTCTTTTAAATCAATCGTTTCTGTGCCGTCGTTAGCTGCCATTCAAAACGCAGGCAGGAACTTTCAAAACTAATTTGTTTGAAATTTGGATGAACAGCCTGTTCGAATTTGTTTAAGCAAACTTGAACTAATCAGATTGACAAAGTACTCTGAGTCTTCGCTCATCTGGCGATGAAAACAATATGGCATTGATTATTTGGATGCAAATACAAACAGCCAGACGTACTCTCTCTCTCTCTCTCTCTCTCTCTCTCTCTCTCTCTCTCTCTCGCTCTGTCTCTCTCTCTCTCTCTCACTCTCTTTCTCTCTCTGAGCCCTGATCCGTCTGGGAATGCAGATCTGAACTCTGCATTTTCAGGCTGGACTGGTCATACAATCATCAACTTCTTTCAAAGTTTGAATTTATTATGGATTTTCAGGAATTCACACCAGGTCAAAATTATGCATTCAGACTCGAGACAAGAACCGGAAAAACCTCTGAAAATATGTGTCTAGGCTGCAGTATAAAAGCAGACAGGCCCACGGCCCAAAACATACACCCTAAAATTATTAATTTATTTATTAATATTATTAATTATTAAAATTACAAGTTAAATTCAACTCATTTCAAAAATACTTTATTGGTTCCAAAAGGAAATTAAATGTTGTTGTAACTCATATCATCCAAGTGACCGCCATGATTTGCTAACAGCTAATTTTCCAGGCAGTAGAAACAACATTTCACAGCATCATGTAATGGATGACACCATCAGTTGTTAGCAAGCACTGCTAATCCACCTCGTTAGCTTTTGCTGCTCGTCTTTAACCATGTTTGGTCAGAAAACCGGGTAGAGAGACGGTGGAGTCATGCTGAAACCTGTAAACCTGAGCTAATGCATCGGGTTTACACAGATTTGCATATGCAGTTTTAAGCAAATGCAGTCCAGACTCAGCTTTGAAAAAAATAAGCTAGTACAGTCACTCTACTGTAGCAGACTTCACCTGCATGAGTCAGACCTAAACATGCAGGCAGAAACCTGATAGCAGATGCTAACTTATCTGTTTTCTGAGAGTTGATCCACCAACATTTAGCAAGTTACTGGAGAACACTTAATGTAAATAAAAGTAGTTCATGTGGGACAAAATGAACTTTGAATTTTTAAGTAGAGAGCAATGGATATGCTTTAAAAAAAATTCAATTTTAACCTACTGAACACATAGCTGATTTGGTATCAGGTGGTCTTACATAATGGAGCCGAAAGCCTGGTTAGTAACATGAGGCTTAACTGCCTCTTAAGAAAGTCAAATTCAGTCAAACTATGTCTTTCAGTGACCTTTTGCCTGAACAATGGTGCATCTCAAAAGAACGTTCAAGGAGAGAGAGCTTCATCAAAATTAAATGTGGAATGAATTACATGTTTCAGTCTATTACACACTGTATAGAGGCTAGTAATTATATTTTGCTACATCAATTCATATTTTAAAATCCACTATGTGGACTGACACTGAGTAAGGAGTCAGGATGGACAGGGTGTAGAAAAAGCCTCACAGGGACAGAAATAGAGAGACCAAAA
This sequence comes from Girardinus metallicus, assembly GCA_903067095.1. Lineage (NCBI taxonomy): Eukaryota > Metazoa > Chordata > Actinopteri > Cyprinodontiformes > Poeciliidae > Girardinus > Girardinus metallicus. Next base: position 18,729 of record CAEGAE010073176.1, read on the forward strand.
AGTTCTGACAGGAGGGAAAAGGTCCTTCCATATATTCCCGTCTCTATTATTCATGATCTGTAGGAGCTGTCGAGTGGAGGAAGTCTTTGCATTGTCTTTTTCTTTGTGGTCTGTTCTACTGCCCAGCAGTCTGTTTTTCAGCCTTTCCTTTTTCTTCAGCAGACATGTTGAAATTTGATCCACTGTGGTAAAAATAAGGTTAACACATTCAATTATCATTATAAAAACAGATGACGGCCACAGTAGATGAGGAAATCAGTTGCAATAAATCTGTATTTTCCTCAGCCGCCTCGTTTTTCCCGTCACTCCTCACGATGATTCCAACAGTCTGCTACCTTTTCGTGTACCATCGTATGAGGTGTGTGTGCAGTGGTTGCAAAAAATACTCACACCTCTTAAAGTCCAACACATTTTGTCACACCATAAATTCAAACTTCTGTGTATTTTATTGGGATCGAACAGGAAAGACTAACACAATCTAGTGCATAACGTTAATATTTCTGAAAAGTACAGCATGTATTTTTCTCGACAGATTGGCTCAGCTTGTGTCAAACTGGGTGGAGAACATCTGTCAGCATCAGTTTTCAAGTCTTGCCACAAATCCTCAGTTGGTTTTGGACTTTGACTGGGCCATTCCGTCACATGGATAGGCATTAATCTAAACTAAGGATGCACTGATATGAAAATTTTAGCCAATACTGATGTCTGATATTATCACTGCTGTTTTGGCCGATAACTGATATTTACTGATATCCTACAATTTTGAAACTGTAAAAGCGACAACATCACCTACGTTAGTTCATGACCACCATGTTAATATCGACCGGGGTCTGCTTATTGGAAGGATACCGATATGTCAAAAAATGACTAACATCGTTCGATACCGATGTTGATGCCGATACATCCTGCATCCCTGATCTAAACCGATCCGTTGTTACCCTGATTGAACGTTTAATGCTTTTGACCTGCTGGAAGATTAAGACAAGTCTTAAAAAAATCCTGCCTCAGTTTCCAGACTTTGTTTGTTCTTGAGGGCCATTTCCAGTACAACAGAGGAATTTATTGCGCCAAAGCATAAAAAAACACCCAGGACAACCAGATTGTCTAAAAATCTTCTACTTTATTCAGTAAGGTAAATGTTTTTGTAAAACATTCAATAAAAAAACGGTCTATAATTTATTGCTCATTGTCATTCTTATACTAGGACTTTTTGATCTGATGCATAATTTTTCCAAAGCACTCCCACATAGAATATGTTGCTAAATATCTAGAGAAGGTCTTATACAGTCGTAATGTTGTAATATTAGACATCCACATCCAAGTTCATATCACTGAAAAACAAACCAAACAAGTAAAGCTACAGAAGCAGGACGCGAAACAGACAAGGGACAGGCAGAGGCAGGAGTCCTCTCATGTACGTCTTTTGTAGGTTTAGTCCAGACAATTTGGTGCTTTTCCATGTGATCCGCACATTTCAGTCCTTACCATTATTAAAGTTATTTTAAATTACAGAACTGAAGACAATAATCGGAGGGATTCAGGTGGATGGTACAAAGGCTACCACCCTGAAGCCCAGAAGCAAATAGAAGCTCTTCCATAGTAGGAACATTGTTCTAGGTCTTTGTTGAGATTGCGGTTTGAGGATTCGGTTGTGTTCAAAGTAATAGCACTTCTACTCCAGTCACTAGTCCAATGACTGCTTTCGCTGGACTACTGATTCACAAACTGTTACGCATTACGAATTGTTTACTAGCAGGTGTTGTATAGTAGTAGAAACCAACAGACCCAACAGCCATGCTTCTGGCTCAGTGCAATAGAATCACTGAAAGCGGTCCATTTGAACAATAGCTGTGTGGAGTTCAACTACTGAGGTCATTAATTGTGTGAGGGAAAACATGGCGTCAAAGAGGCAGCTTTTATTTAAGGATGAAGAAGCAAATATCATTGTTGAAAGAAATTACGTGTTAAAGAGATTACAAAGGTACATGCAAAGGTAGTCTATCTAGGTCTAGGAGGTATAGACAGCAGCCGTGTTTCCTTTCAACTATCATGTGAATTTTCAGCAAACTTTTTAAAATGTCGCAAAAAAATCGAAAGAGGTTTTCAGGAATGTGTTGCCATCGGCCAAGTCGTAAACGTTCTGTCGCGTCACCTAGTATATGCGATGTTACATGATGTCTGGAGAAATAACTGCAAATGCCGACAGCAGAAACAAATGATCAGTCAAGTCAGGTAAAAGTTTGCTACATCAGAACTCATCAGCAAATGTTTTTTTTTGTTCTCTCTTCAGCGCATTGTCTCTTTTGTTGAAAAGCCAAAAACTGCCTCAAGCGAGTGTAAAAACATTTTTTTGTGAAATTGAGTAAGTTATTTCAAATTTTGCTGTTTCAGTCATATAAGATATTTTAAAATGAGGATAAAAAAAAAACATTGATGGAAACGTGGTAAGTGTTGTCATGGTACGGAAATGTTTCTCATTCTATGGTGTTGGCCCATTTATTGCATAGGGATCATTTTACAGAAAAGGAAATTCCTTGGAGTACTTAAACATTCCTTTTCTGATACTTTTTGTGGAATATCAAATATAGCATTTCTTTTTCTTTATGTTTTGACATTGGTTGCATTGTGTAGGGCTGCCACTTTGAACACAACTGGTATTTTTAAGTTTTGTTGTTACGGCTAACAAATTTTTGGACTGTAAAACATGTTTTCACAGCCCGTGTGTAGACTACACTTACTTAGCAAAAATAAAAAGGAAAATTAAAATATAATTCAAACTCATTTGGAAGTAGAGTAAAACTCCCAGGAGCAGCCGTTGAAACACAAACTGAATCTGATTTACTACAGTACATAGAAGATGTGAAGCTCTGCTGTCCCAAGTCGCGTCCAGACTCCGTTGTCCTTGCCAAGCCTCCCTTGGTACACATTCTCACTGAATTGCGTGCATTTGTGTGTGTGAGTGTGTGTTGTTGCTGATCTGTTCAGCCTCCCATGTGTGTGTGCGCGCGTATGCGATGCAGCTGCATTTGCGCTTCGCAGCCCACATGGGAGCCTCTTGTCCAGATTTGTTTTCTGAAAGTATGCACACATAAACATAAGATTGCAGTCACATGCACTCACAGGCCACCTCTGAGGTCAGCAGTGATGTCAGAACCTCATGCCATATATTTACATTCTCGTTTTAAGGAAACTGTGTACAAGGCAGTAGTAGATGGTGATCTGGCAAGGTGGAGCTTTTTTTTTGTTATGATTTTCTTTTATTTTCTTATTAGCTTTTTTTTTGTCTTGAGGAGGACATAAAGAGGAAAGGTTGCGACTATATAAAAAAGCTTAAGGTTAAGGAAAGCTCTCTTCAATAAATAAATAAATAAGTTAATAAGTTAAAGGGGTCCGTCTATACATGTGAGGAGGGATGCATGTGAAAGGTTTCTTGTGTTGGTCTCCACGGTTGTGCGTGGTCTTTAGGGGCTGTGGTTCAGGAGGAGAGGGAGCAGAAGCCTAAACCCACCCCAGAGACCCAGAGTTTCACTTTGCTATCACTACGCTAGGAGAACTACCGACGTCATGACATTCAAGCTAAATTTCAATATGATGATTGTCCTTGAGATGAAGTTGTTTTTAATCTGAAAAGGGCAGCAGTCATACATAACAGGAAGCTAGTTTTGGAAGCAGCTCGGGTGCTAGCATAGTCTGCACATACGTCGCTAAGTATGCTCAGCTGTAGTAGCCACATTCAGTAGGAGAGTGTTACAACTACAGTCGTTGTTTAAGAGATTTCTTGTCGAACAGTCTCATAGGGCAAAAGTCAGATTTTTACACCACAGGACAACATTAGCTACTTGGACCTGTAACAGCAGACTTAGCAAGCAACAGGCTGTTAGCTACATTTACATTGATTGCTGTGTTTCTATATGATATCTTCATCTAAGACAAATGTTTTCATTATGTTTATGAAATAAATTTTGGGCAACTCATGGGCCTAACTAATTGTAAAAGTGTTTTGCAGCCCCTGTAAAAGGAGTGGATTATTCACCCTCTGCCCCAGTCCAGGCAGCTACTGTAGATCCAATCACTTTGACTCCTTTTGCTCTCTTTGTGTTTTTCAGTGTGGCAGGTGAATAATTTGGTGACCATTTACTCTGCGTGCTGCAGCAAAGGGGCTACTGTTATAGTGTGAGGTGTCTACATATAATGCTATGACAAAACTTCTTTTTACAATTCGTGGGGGGTGTTTTTTTTCACTTGTCCAAAAGTTCATTCTTGTTTTTGTTGTTGTTGTTGTTTAAACAAGCCATACTTAATGACTTTCACGTTTATGCTATGCTAACTTTGCTAATATGCTAGCAGAGTTAAACCCAGAGACATTTTGATGTATTTCAGTATGCTTGGCTCTTACATTTTGTAAGGACTGGACAACTAATAAGTTATTAAGTTAGCTTTTATACTGAAAGATCAAACTACGCCCCTACGGATATTTTTCAAAGTAGATATTTTTTTCTCTTCATTTCAGCACTAGGCGTGATGACTGCTACATCTGTAGCATTTAGACTTGAAGTAGGCTAAAAGATCTCAAAAAGCAAAACATATTGTTGCTAACATCCATCATTGTGGAAAGATAACAAGAGTGTCTCAAAAACAATTAACCGAACAAATTTTACAAACCTAGTGAAAAGATTAATTACCAATGTCACACTAGTAGGTCGCAATTATTTTAAAGGACTAACATTACGCCTAATGTAGGGCTAGCATGCAGATAGCTCATGGTTTCAATCCCGGGCTTGCAATTGAATTTTATGGTGGCGGAGGGAGAACAAACTGAAGCAGATCATAAAAAGCCATGATAATGGCTAATTTGTTGGTCTTGCTTTTATACTGAAAACTCAGTATAAAAGCAATTTGCACAAAGTGGGCTACCAGTTCATCATCAAGAATATTCAAAAAAGACTTTTTTTTATTTCAAACTTTAAAAAGGGTCATTCAGCATGTCCACTTGCATGCTCCATTCTGCAGACTATTTTGTTAGCATGGATTGAATCTAAATTGAACTGTTTGCTAACAGATAACGTTTAGCTAAGCTGTTAAGATTTACAAGATCTTTCTCTGCTATTCTTAACGTCGGTATTTCTATGTCAATCTTTGTCAATTACACAGTAAAAGCAAATGTTTGTATTAAAAAAATTATTCACTGTTAAGAATTGTTATTGGTGAATTCTCTGTTTAGTAAGTTTTTTTTCTCTCATTTTAGTTAAAGTAAGTAAATATGACAATATTTTTAATGATAATGAAAGTCTTACATTTCTTCCACCTACAGTCAGTCTGGCAGTGAGAATGTGATTCAACATTGTATTACACATCACTAACGCATTAAAGTTGGACTTAAAAAAAACAAGATTGCAATTGACAGCAGAATAAATAAATGGTCAAACAGTATATTCATACAAACCAGTGTAGTACAAGTAATGATTGTTGCTCTCATATCATAGTAATGCTATATTGCCGTGGCAAGGAATAAACTTGCAGAGAAAGAGTCAGACAAGGTTTAGAGCGATGATGTGTGCGAGTGTTGGTGAATGTTTCTGTGCTCTTGTGGTTGTGTGTGTGCGTGTGTCTAGGGTGAGGTGGGGGGGTAACAGCTGTAGTACATTCATGGTGAGGGCACATTGGGCGCTGTCCGGCCACTGCCCTCACAGTCTGGGTCGGCTTCAGGGGTCATCTTTAGGGTTACTGTTGACACGGGTGGTCCTGGGAGGATGGATGCTTCTTCTCCCTAGAGGAGGATGCATTTGCCTTTCTCCACCCATGGGTTGTTCTTCATTAGCTCTGGGTTTAGAAAGGGATCCTCAGGAACGCCATCCTCAATCCACTTGACCAAACTTTGTAGGAAGGAAGAAATGAAAAAACATTGTTTTTAATTCCCAGTATGTCATGGTGTGGTATTTATGGTATAATATAGTATGGTATGCATGGTATACTATGGCATATTATGGTGTGGTGTAGTATGGTATAACATGGTGTGGCATGATGTGGTGTGGTGTACAACAGGTATGAATGCTGTACGGTGCAGTCAGACCTTACATACATTTCTCTGTAAGGGTTTGCAGCTGAGACCTATATACTCACTCTGTGACCGTTTTGGAGGATTTCTCTCGTTTGAAGGCCAGCTGGTATTTGAGGCTCTCCACCTCCTTCTTCATCTGGGGCAGGTCCATCTCATCCATGGCTGCAGCTTGATATAGGGTTGTTCTACCTGCGCATACAGAGATGTTATATTTATACACCACACTGTTCAAACAGAAAGCCGACTCCATACATCAGTGCCCTGCGGCAAGATCACAACAAAGAACAACTGGCTTGCTGCTGAGCAGTTACACCTGCTACTCCATAGGATGTATTTGTATCATCTAAAAACTGGAAAATTAAATCCATTTCTTTTAGTAGTCTTGTTAAAATTTTCATTTCTTTTGTATAAGTAGAAACACTTTTAATTTCTTTCTATCAGGGTTAATCATGGTAAAGTAGATTAGTAGAAGACGTAGCGAGAGAAACTGGAAAACATTTGGATTTTCCTGCCAGAAAGAAGGAAAAGAACAGGATGTACTTTTGCACTGTCCCAACTCCCATGGAAGTGTATGTGTGACCGAACCTTCCTCTCACCTTTACATCCACTGAGACTGGAGAGATTACTGAGGCAAGAAAAATGTGTGAAAGGCAAAGAGAACATCTGGTGGCTACATTTGATTCTTCAATTTTTGTTTTCACATTTTGATGTCAGTAAAGCATAACTGACTGTAGGCATTAAGTTAGCATACAAACAATGACATGTAAGCCAATAATTAATTGAAATGGTTGTCTACTCTTCAAGTCAAGTTACTAGTAACGAGATACGGTGCGTAGTGCAGCGTGGCGTGGTATAGTGTGGTACAGAATCATATACTACACCATACCATACGTTATATAGTATGGTGCTGGTAATGTTGCTTTGATGTCTCTTTTGATAACTTAAATCAATTGACATAATTTAAAAACAGAATTTTGAATTTCCTCAGGTTACTTATGTCAGGTATTATATTTGCTTAACAATCTGAAAGATTTCAATGTGACAAAAAAAAAAAAAATCTAACATCAAATACATTTTTAAGACAGCAAATACTTTGCGTAGGTTTCAAAAAGTAATGATTTCCAAACCATTAAAGCCTTCTGTAGGGCCGGGTGACAAGGCAAAAAGAAAAGAAAAGCAATGTAAGCATTTCATATCAGTCGATATTGATGATAATTGAAACATAAATACGTGAAATTTTTTCTGCACAGTGACAAAAAAGACCTTTACTGTTTAGCTACCAATAAATAATGAAATGAAACTCTGTCAGCTCCCAGATAGTGGGACGCTTCTTAAAGAGACAGGGACCAATTTCAAGGCGTTAAACTGCTAAGACAAATTTCTTTTGTTATTTTTGATTTGTACTGGATTTTATAACAACTGAAGGTAACATAGTTACTCTATTGTGCTATAAAATGACGCTGTGTGCCCAGAAAATATATAATATCTCCGTTTTAAGATTGTAACATACATGCATCTGAACATCAAAAACTAATAAAACAAATATGAACAGCATGCTAGACAACTCCAGACTGCCAAACATGGCTGTGGTTATCTCCTCACAATAATCTGGCCTTCATCCTCTTCCGCTGGGTTTTTTTTCTGATTTCTGTTCTCACTGCACACCCACATTCTGTAGCCATTAAACCGTCCCAGTAACACGGTGCCCCTCTTGTCTTTCTCCTTCTACTTGTGCAACAATATGCACATCCATATCTGTGTGAGCGTCAGATGATAGGGGATCTCATATGCACTAAAAACTGAGATGCTTCAACACAGAAAAAAATAAAACTTTTTAGGCCCTGTAATTTATGCAATTGAGGATTTAGTGAATGCGGAGGCAGAACATAGCAACTTTGAATTTACCCTCTATTTCACTGAATGGGAAGTGTGATTAACAAAAAACTTTCATAGTTAATATTTTTCATCTTTAAATTCATTGTTTTCATCATTCATTTGAGTCCATGTTAAAGCTGAGGAAGAACTCTGGTGAAGACAAAAGCAACAAAAAATGTGGAGGATAAATGTCCTGCTGCCCGCTTAGCTCCTCCCACACAAAACCCCCGGCATAGGCAAAACCTAAAAATAGAACGTCTCCAGTGGGACTCAAACCCCAAACCTCCGAGTGGGAGTCAAGTGCTGAACACCTTCAGCAGCCACATCCTACCTCTTCCAACGTATTCCCTCTTAATCCGGACCGAAAAGAACTACAAAACCCAATAAAAAAATTCTGATAAGAAAATATAAACTTCCTTCCAGTAATAGAAAGTCAGTATGATTGGTTTTAGAAATATATGGTTTCAAAACTGCTCCATTTTTTATTTTTTATTTTTTCATTTTAAACCTGGGATGCTCGATATGGACTTAAGGTTTTATCACAATATTTACTGGTAGTATTGTGATAACAATAAAAATGATGATAAGAACTATTTATTGCTTGTTTTTAGGTAACTGTTTGGCACAGCAATCATAAACACAAATAAAGAACATATGATTTGTTGTACTTTTCTTTTGGACACCAGTCATATAAGGAGGTGAGATTTGTATCAAATGTATTTATATTTATTGATACTCTCATTGAATAAATTGTGAAGAAGATGGTAAAAACAGCAATCCCGACAATAAGGACAGTTTTTTTTAGACATCATTAATTAGTATTCATCATAACATAATAACAATAAATAAATATTGAAATTGTTTTGAACTTCTCTCAGTTTAAGCCTCTAGTCTGTTTCTATACCAAATAAAAACACGAAGAGTTATCTGGTAAGATGTTACCGTCTTATCATTTTTTAGCAGAACCTCACTTCTAAAACGCTGAGCCATCACTTGAAGGACGATAAAGTGCAAACTGCATTGCATATTTACAAATGTGCTGAATGCTTTTTTTTCCTTTTTTTTCTACAAATCCATGGATTTTCTCCCATTATTCTTATTTTCACTTGCTCTTCATAAAAACTTTTATTGTCACTGCCAACTGCTGCAAAAAGCTCAGAGCCATAACTGTGACTCCTGTTCTATAAAAGAGTGACTACTTATTACCTAAAAGAGAATGATGATGTCTTTTTTGTACAATGTTTTAAAATCCAATTAAAGAGGAGGGAAACAAAAATGCGGTTTCAACAGAGGCTGGACTACGAGTAAAAGAGATTAAAACAGCAATTAATGAAAGGTGTGTGTCCTTTAGTTAATAAGAGAAAAATATCAGGTGCAATATAACACCGTGATGTGTGTGTCTCCTTCTAGTGTTCGCCAGACAGGGAGGTAGAGTGATGGCCACTTCCTGCCTTAGATCAGATTTCAGCTGCATCCTCCGGAGACGGCAGCAGGACTGGATGTTTTCTTTTGTCTGACTCCATCGATCATTTTCTCTTTCATACCTCTGTCAGCACTTTACCTCCTATTTCCTTAATCGCAAATATTTATTTGCCATACATGTACCTAAAGAGCTCTCTTTTTGTCTACTTGCTGCTACATTTCTAGCTGTGTTGCAGGTTGCCCACGTGTTCCTGTCACTGAAATCACAGCAGATTCTGAGGCTAGGTTTACACGAGACTGCTGCCTGGAAACTTCCTGTAGTTTCAGATGTTGACTGGGAAAAAGTTCCACATTCAGATGGCAGCGCCAAGACACCTTGGATCAATTGTCATGCATGGCCACTAGATGGCGCTGTGATTTTAGCATATCATTGAACGCGCATGCGCTTTTGACCCTTCACCTCATTGTAAACAGTAACCGTCTCCATCTGTTATGAAAGAAGTACTCATGTAACGCATCAGAAGTTGTGCTGAACTAAACAGGCTAGGCAACACAACATGGCACAATGTTATCCACTATTGTTTTTGTTATTACAGTGAGCACAAATTCCTCCTTCACAAAATGTGAACAAAAATAGAGTAGCGTCATATTTTAGCAGTTGTAGGATTTCTATTTTGTCTTTGGCAAAAGACCACTAGCCATTTCTCCTGCTAGCGCTAGACTCACGTGTTTGTTTTGTTGTATTTCCCCAGAATGCCATGCTCCATAGTCCGCTTCCTGCTTTTGGAGCGTTCTCTGGTCCGCTTGGTGTTAATATATGTATCTGAACTGCACCAGAGTTCAAATTAGCAAGAACTCTGCTAATTTGCGGACCGCACTATTATGGTCCACATAATAGTGTTTATGCGGATCAGAGGTTGCTTGTATGGGCCTCGATTATGCATCCAAACGGACCGGACTTTTTAGGAATTGAAAATGTAACTAATTAATAAAAATGGAAAATAACAAGTTGGACATCAGTGAAGCTTAAATCAGTGTTTCCCAACTCTGGTCCTTGAGGCACACTGCCCTGCATGTTTCAGATATTTCTCTGCTTTAATACGCCTGAATCAGCTGATTGCAGTTCAGAAAACATTTGTCAATTGAAATTACCTGTGTGTGCAGTGAGCCTCGAGGACCAGGGTTGGGAAACACCGGCTTAAATATTACAAAGTTAATGTGTTGGTATGTTTGAATTTTTGATCGCAAACCAAGAATATGAAATTCTAAAGATGTCGTATCTAAACAGTGTTGTCTCTTTTATTCTCATCCACCTGTATGTAATATTACCCTCTCTTTGCTTTTCTATTGTCCTTTCTCCCTTGCCGTCTCAGATTACTTGCCGAGTCACTGAAAACCCAGCCATGTAAATTTGCCTATATTCATGTTCTGAACTACCTCAAAAACAACACAATGTTAATAAAGGAAAGATTGGCGTTGGGCCATTGGTGTAGTGTAGTCATACGCCGTAAAGCTTAAGAACAAATAATAAGTTGATTCAGCTTTCCTTTCAGCTGCAGACTCACTTTGCACCTTTCACTACGCTCAGATTTCCGATGTCCGTCTGTCTCCTGCTGTCTTCTACAAATGCCCTCTCACTAAGTGCTCTCTGTGCATTTACACACATTTGAAACAGTTAATCCATTACTCTATGCATTAGTAGCCTCTCCACCTTTTCTTTCAGTGAGGTCCATCCAGTAGCTTGTAATGATCACCGTTACTGGTGACTTCATAAAGTCAGTGTAAGATTTGTTTAAAGAGGTCTTTGTGGAACAGTTGAAAGTTTTCAGTTGTAGGGTTTAAAAAGATTATCAATAATAGGAAATACCCTAATCTTATCAGCAAACTGTCCTCTTCAAAGGTTTTCCAACGGTACTGACGTTAAATGTCTGCAATGCCATCTGGGAATCTCCAGACCAATGCTAATACATTTCAAAATCTTTGCTTCCTGTTCTCCCAGCATGAAGAAAGGATTGGAGGCGCCCAAAGAATTGACTGCGGTGTTTCCATTAAAGCAGTGATGCAATTAAAATCACACCTGAATAAGTTTGTTCATGTGATGACGAGTCATTGAAAAGCATGCCGTGCCATTGTCCTCCTACCACTTCCTGTCATTTTCTTTGTCTTTTCTGCCAGTAGTAACATTTGGTTGTTGATCACATTTCGATCAACAAGTGCCACAAAAACCACCTCATCTTAGTGCAAAGATTTTTTATTGAAAAATGAGAGTTTTTGCGAAATTGGCAAGTTTCCATTGCGCAATTTTATGGTCAATGGAAATGTAGCTACTGATGCAATGGTGTAGCACAAAACCTATTATCTGGCTGTGGAAATTCATACCTGTTCTTAAATAGAACCAAGAAGGAATAGATAGTGTAACTGGTATGGTGGAAAACCTGATTCCCCTTGATGGACTCGTTACAACCGCACTTCTTCAAAGTGGTCCTCTGGCACCAACGTCAATTGTGCCAGTGGTCTGACGCCTTCAATGCAATCTATAAGTCTAGCTTGTATAGAAATGTGAATCATCTTATGTCAGACCATAAGTAAACACGGCAGCGGTCTAGCACCCACTCCTGCTCTTTGATGGCAGTTTGTGTAGAAGAGGCTTATGACTCTAGCATCCAGTTGAAAGCGAAGAGAACTGGGAAGGTTGCCAGGAGGAGGTCGATTTTATATGTGTATTAGAAAAGCACCTTTTTGTTAAGGCCCCACAAAGGCGCATACACACAAGTCACAGAAATAAGACGGATGATTGGAGGATGAAATGATTTATGTATCAAAGAACAAATGGAGTTCACCAAAGAGCGTCACTCAAAAAGTCTTTCTGATAATCGAGTGTAGAAAATGTGGCTTAGCCTATGGATATGGATGGATAATAACAAAATGGAATTCCTGTACAGGGTATTGACATGAAAGATACATGGATACTAGCCATGGATACTATTAACAACATCATATTGCATTTATTTTCCCCAATATAGCAATTAAGCTAAAAATCTTCACAGTCCAATCACCTGAGAATTTATCCATGCACATTTAGTGCACAGCTTAAAATTCTTTTAAAATATATAAAATTTTTTGGGAAAATATGATTGCATAGGGTTCTTTAGGCCTTCAACATTTTTAGGCGGTGAGGCATAAAGGAGGTAAATAATGTCATCCCTAAGGGAGGTCCAGACTTCATGAATATGAGACAAAGACATCATACAAGAACGTTTAAAAACAATACGCAAGTAGTTTGCAAATTGGTACAGTGTTAGTAAATATTGGACTGTGGTGTGAAATTTTACACCTGTGAATCAATCAGAACAAACTAAGTACTGTGGGCAAATATGAGCCTGTGGGCAAGATCTCAGGAGTCACAGAAACCAAGTGAATACCTGAAGTGTAACTTTAACTTGGACTTTTCATTTTCTTTCATAAACCTCCTTTTTTTGGTCTCATAGACCTGTTTTTGGTTTGGTTTAAGTGTGGTATAGCTTGTGTATGTATTAGCGCATGTGTTGCTTTAAAAACAACAATCTGAGTTTGGGCGTCAGATAGGAGGGCGCAGAGGAGTGGTTGTTTTGGGGGTGATATGTAGGTCAGATAGTGATTTGGGTCAGAGCATCCAGAGATTAACCTTTACTCCCCTCTACTCTCCCATCTTCCCAGCACTCCCTTTTACTGTATGTGTGCAGGGGTGTGTGTGGGGGTGTGCGCGTGCGTGTGCGTGGGCATGCGTGTGTGTGCATGTGTGTGTGTGAGTGAAGCAATGGGTGTGTGGGGATATATGTGTGTTGCCAGGGTTTAACATGTTCTCTGAGGGATGTACCAGGGAACCAAAAGTGGAAGAAGAAGAAAAACTCTGAGTTTGAGTGAAGATGGAAAGATAAAATAAAGCATATGGAACAATAATAAGATGTAAGAGACAGAAGACTGGATCAGAGTGAGCAGATATTCTTGCTTCTATAGCTACTGCATTGTAAATAGAGGCTAAAAATAGAAAGGAAGAGGCAGAGCTCTTCTGACCAGCGGAGAGTGAAAATGGAGAAAGAAAGACGATGTTTCTCTTCATTAAACTGGCAAGGAGATGATTTGAAGGGCTAAAACTTCTTGACGCTTAGAAACGGTGTTTGAGCTTTTAAAGCCAGCTCATCTATTCAGCTCTTCGGTGAGAACCGAGCGCCTAAAAAACAAAGCAGATGATATCACACCAGTCTGCATTCAGACATATCCGGTCAATAGAGTCTAATCGATATGGAATTAGCCTGGATGGAATGATGTGTGAATGCTAGGTCCCAGTACACACGCAAGGGATAGCAGACTAAGAATCTGTCAATGCGGCTAGCTAAGAAAAAAATCTATTGAATGAACACAAATGTAAAATGGTGATGATGACAAAAAGACAGACCATGTTAAAACGTAGGACAACCAAATCTTAAGTGGAAAGAACCATGGACAGATGTAATACAACATGCACAACAAAAGAGCTTCAGTAAAGCTGAACAAACTTGTAAAGATGCTAGCTAAATATAAAGTGCTATAAAACAGCCCTAACAAAGACAAAATAATTCACAAAAATTATTACCAGCTGTTAATACTACTATTAAAAGATCCTTCTCGCAATGTAACAAAACCTTCATGAGAACCCTGAGTGTCTACAAGGTAACTAAACATTTTCAGAAGGACCTGAAACACCTACTAAATAACACAGCACCTTCCAAAGGACCCTAAATGCCTGCGGTGTAATAAAACTTTCATAAGGACATTAAATACGTATGGTGTAACAAAACAACTTCAATATACACCTTCAATGTAGTAATAAAATGAAGCAAGAATCAGATTTTTTTTAAAGTGTGAGAAGACTACAAGAAAGAAATACAATTACAACTTCAAATTGAACCCCAAAAAGTACAATGTTACCAAACTATTAAAAAAATGGAAATGTTAGCAAACGGTGACAAAATAAGCATAAAGTGCTCAAAAATTGGCTCTTTTTCATTTCAACCCTTGTTTGTCAGTTTTCTGGTAAGAAGTGGAGCCATTGGCCAAGGGATGTTTAGTACTAACCATGTTCATATCCACACCAGATTGACATTTTGTACACTTTAATAGCTGATGACTCAAAGTAATTTTTTGTATACATAGTCTATGAATAAATGTCAAGCCTGATATATTTATGATTTGTATCATTAATAAATATTCATAGTATAAGTTAAGAATTATCATAAGACTTATGGCTGAGAAGGTTTCTTTGTTAGAGCAAGAATTTAAGTTTTTATCAAGCTTTAGCTAATTTTGTGACAGAGCTAATGCTACAGTCAAATTTAGCTAAAATTAGCATTAGCTTAAATTTGCTGTGCTGCATAAACTTAGTGAAGTTGTTGTCAATGAACAACCCAATTTTAGCTGTGTTTTTTTCATAAGATTGATAGAGGTATAACAAGATGTGGTTGTATGAGATCTCGCCATATCACAAATCACAATTCTTCTCGTTGAGGTGACCGCTGTCTCGTGAGCACTAGCTAGTTGTGGTCTGGATGGCTTCGCCTGGTAATATTTTAGTTGGGGTTTTAGTAGGAGTTATAACTAGCAACAAGGACCTACTCTTTAGTCATTTGTTTGGCATCATTCTAAATTTCCAATAGAGACGATAAAATGTCAACAGAGAAAAAGACACGAACAATATGTAAGCACTGCATGTTGCTCAGATTCTGAAAGAGGCAGAAAGCATCACTTGTTGAGATACATCACAATCACAGTGCACCCTATCAATAGCAACAGGGAAATGGTAAACGTTGTACTGCAGAATATGAAAAGTTGAAATGCTGTCCGAAGGTGTGAAGAGATCTAAAGAAATCAGAAAAAGATTGTCTCATTCTCGTGAACTCAGTATCTTGTCTTGTCTTGTTTTAGGCATTGTTACACCATTGTTAGGTTTCAAAAGTTGTTCTCAAAATTAATTTTGCAAGGCTTTCAAGAACAACCATTTCAGTACAGTTGTATGACTCGACCACAAACTAATTGTGTCTTGGTCTTTTTTAACATGAAAGTTAGAACAAACAACTTAATTTAATAAAAATGTTTTAGTCTTGACTTTTATCCACAAAACACTTTGGGGATAAAGACGTGTTTCACCTTTGACACGCAGATCTTTTTGTAAGCATGATGTTAAGCAATATAAGCAAATTTCCGCCACAGGCCACTACACCTTACTTCTCTGGAGTTACACATGGAAAGGAGGCAAAATTCAAAGGAATTTTATTGACACAAACTTCCGGGTTGTCTCACTTTGAGCAGGCATACGGAGAAACAGCTGCGGTTGGGATTTAGCGTCTCTTTTCTAGCCATTAAATTATGATAAACCTACAACAGTTACACTGTAAAACTAGAGTAGAGTTACTTTTAAGTCAAAGAAAGTTGTTTGCATAAAAAAGCCTGAGAGGCATTTCCATTAAACACACTGGAAAAAGACAACCGGTGATCCAACTTAAAAAAAAATGTAGTTAATTTGTTACAAGTAATCAAATTACATTCATCCAAGTAAATATGTTAAGTATTAAATTTATTAAGTTAAACAAGCATAAATAAATTTGACAATTTTCTTTTAGTTGGAGCGCCTTCCTCTTTTTTTCAGCGCACAAGCACACACACACATAGACACAGATGTACTTCCTTGTTTCTAAAAAAATTGTTGATCATCCACAAGGTTTGCAGTTTTTTTATTTGGACCTCAGAATACAAATGGTTCAAACCCCTTAAATATTACGCTTAATGAATGATTTACTCAAAAAACAAAACGGCTAGTTAAAATCTTTTACAGTTAAAGTCAACAGAAAATATTAGCTATTTTTGAACGATATCATATTTAGGGAGATGGCTCTGGATTTAGTCATATACATTGTTTCATTGTTTAGTGGATTGTTGCAATGTATTGTACTTCAATTCGACTATTCCAGTATAAAGTAATAGATAGCTGTTTGCTTGCTGACTCTAAAGTCAGTATAACCTAGAACGATTAGAAAAGATTTGAGTAATTTAAATAATTTGAGCGAACTATGTTAAAAGAATGTAATCTGTTGAGTAAGTAGATTTAGGAGTCTCTTTCGTAACTTCTTAGAAAAATCGGTTAAAGTCAAATTCAATAAAATCTGACCAAACCGTCACATGAAGGGTTAAATTCTAACAGTTTGTTTTATAAGTGTATCCTGCAAATTTTGATCATATCTGTGAGTTTTCCCTCACAATTCAGGCCAAAGAGAAAGACGAGGAAGAGAGGATGGAAGGAAAGGAAGAACAGAAGATAAATGTGAGTTTTATGTAATAGCAGTGGCTTCCGTAGGGCCCACAGACAAGGTGAGAGCGTGGAGGAGCTGAAACTGGGCAGGACGGGAAATAGAAAAACCACCCCAAAAAAACATCAACCAATAATTCACTTAAAAAAGTAACTATCTCGCCTAAATGATTCCAAATCCTACGCAGAGTTTGCGTCGGTTTGCCTTCAGACAAACATGGAAATCAAACTGAATTCCAAAAAAAAAAAAAAAAAAAAATTATTTCTTATTCCCTGCAGGAATAAGAAATAAAACAACCGCCCGAGCTGAACGGTGAAGGGATGATGCGGGTAAACGGAGGTGGTCGCATCTCTTACCTCACTGATGCGCCGGCGGCGGCTGTTGCTCCGTTCCAAGTCCGAGGATGCAGGTGAACACTGCAGCACCCACACACACACACACACACGCACACCCCCCACGCACTACAAAGCACACTAAAACACACCGTCGCTTTAAATTTCCCGTACAGCACCGCCTAATGCGCGTTGCCTTAATTGATCCGCTGAGAGAAAGATAAAGGTAGAAAAAAAATAAAATCCGCAGGATTTCCGGAGAGAAACAGAGGATGAGCAGTGTGTCAGTGTCTGGAGGAGGCTGGAGCTGGAGCTGGCCCGGTTTTGTTTGTAGGTTCCTGTTGATGCTGAGGTGTGTGTGTGTGTGTGAGTGTAGGGGGAGGAAGTTAAAGAAGTAGTGCGCCTCGGTGCTCGCTCGGATGTGCAATCTCCGGCTCTCTACCGGGATCCTCCTATATGAGAGAGTCCGTTTGTGTGTGTGTGTGTGTATTGAGAGAGAAAGAGAAAAGCGAGAGAGAGGAAGCGAGAGGAGGAGGAGGAGAGATACTGGGAGTGTGCATGTTTGGTCTCCGAGGATGCGCGGGGAGAGTGGACCGGCTTCACCAATTTAAAGGACGGACAGACCTCAAACTGTCTGAACTCTTTGCGCTGGGCAGAGATTTTTTTTTTTCCACACTCTTAGTTTCTGCCTAATATGGACACCGGCACCATTTCACTGAGGAAAGTCTTGAAAGCAACATACAGCGAAACTCATCGCTACCAGTTTTGTACCTAAAGATCTTCTTTGCAGGCCTAAGTGTGCATTCACACCAGTGTTTAGTCCGTTTTAATGACTAAACAACACGAGTGGTCAGTTCGTTTGGGGAGGTGTGAATGAGAAACTCAGCTCTGATGCAGACCAATAAAGCTCACGAACTCTGGTCCACCTACAAACTTATCTCAGTTCGGTTAAGCTGAACTGTGGTGTGGTTTAAATGCAAATACAAAGTGTACCCGAACCTTCTCCAAACTGTAGGAAGTGGACTACAGCAGGGTATTCTGGGTAAATAAAAACAAACTTGCGTGTCTAGCTAGCGGCAAAAATGGCTCCCGTCTATTTTTTGTTTGTTTTGTGAAGAAGGAAGTTGCGCTCAGTGTCTTCTTCAGAGGTTTTCGTGTCGTTTCTCTTCAGTGGCTCCTGATGCAGCAGCGCCACCACAGGTGAGGGAGTTGAACAGGTTTTTCAAAGGGTTAGAGTTCGTTTGACACAGTGCAGTGTGAAATAGAACTGCGACAGCTGAAAATGTAACAAAGTTGCAGTTTTGGACTTCAATCGAACCAAGTCTTCCGGGTTATGAGGTATGGAAACACCTGATGACCTCAGGTTGACTCCAGAAGAACTTGGGTCTCATGTCCCCATAGAACCCCAAATCATCAGACTTGAAAATTCTTCATAGTTGAGGTTTTTGTGCTGATGTGTGGTTGGTTTTGGCTTCATGTGGTACATTTCAGAGACGTTGAGTTAGATTTCCCTTTTAAAGCAACTTAGACTCATAATCATAGGAATGCAAGGCGAACATGCAAATGTATGAGGAAATTTGTGATATGACCATCCAGCAATTTACCTTAATGTAATAATCTGAGATACTGAAATTGTAAAATCTATGTCTACTGAAATGCAAGTCTCTAAGGCTCTTCCTGTTCTGTCTTTATACATTGAATAAGGACTGTGCAGTGTCTTTCTGTTGCTGACCTTCTACCTTCCCTTGTTGGAAATCAATGGGACCAAAAGAGAAAAAAAGAAACTCTACAAGCTATTTCAAGGCTTTTGTAGCTCAGTGAGGCAGCCAATTTCCAGATATTTCACACCTTCTGTGAAAGTGCCTGACCACTTCTATTCCCAGAAGCAAGCACGCTGAGCACAATACAGTAAATCATCCAATATGAATGGATTTTGTTGCAAGCGACTCTGGGCTTAGGCTTGTGTGCTCGTGTATGTGTGTATTTTAGCATTTCTCACCTTGTAAGGCCAATTATTCCAACAAATACTTACGTTGTGAGGACCTACGGCACCTTATGGGCCTCAAAGCCCAAGGCCCATAAGAAGTGCTGTTTTGGGATTGCAGTTAGGCGCAGGAGTAAAGTGTGAACTGAGTTTAGGTTAGGGTCAATTTATTGAAAAACTAATTGAAGCCAATTCAAAGTCCTTTTGAAGATAGAAATACTCACTGCATGCGTGTTTGTGTGTGTGTACATCCTTTACATCAGCGACTCAACTCATTAAGTGGAATACATTGTATAGATTGAATATGCACAGACTCCAGTCTTTATTTCTGTTAATTATTATTTTCATCCTTCCGCTGATGACAATTGAGATCAGAATATTACATCCAACCACTGAATAGAAACATTTCTAAAACAGAAATAAGTAGGATTCATAACATTTATACATAGTTAACTAGCTAGACAGATAGACAGCTACTTAGCTAGCTATCGAGTTAGCTATCTAGCTAAATAGATAGCTATTTAGAGAGATAGCTATCTAGATAGCTTGGATAGCTATTTATCTATCTAGCTAGCTAGCTAGCTAGATAAATAGAAAGATAACATGAAGGCTAAATGAAAAGATTAAACTTCATTTTGTCATGAGTATGAATAATTTTTGCCTTAACTGTAAATAATATAACAGTAACAAAAATATACCACAGAGTGCTACTGAAGTATCTCTGAGCTGGCACTATTTGAAAAAAATATTTTTACATAAAAAAATATGGGGGTGGGGGGAAATTATAATAATATCTCAACAGGGCTTCATGGTGTGTGTAATAAAACAACGTCAGGCAAACAAACATTAAAATCAAAGTGCAGAAACACGAGGAGCTATTTTCATGCAGCGAGTATTTCAGCTTTCATTTCATCCGTAGCGACATTTCTGACAGATTAGGTAATTTGTCTGTTTGTGCCAAACATTTACAACAGAGAAACCCCATAATAAGTCAGTGTTCCTAAACATTTTCCATGGATGGATTGATTAATGGAACAAGACAATGAGATGTATTTGTTCAGATCCAGAAAATACCAAAATCTAATTCTACAACTTTCCAGACTTATAAACTCTTCACCCTCCTCTCATATCTCACCCGATCAATACACTCGGCACCAGTTTTGGTCTGAGCTCTATTTGAAAAAAAAAAAAAAAAAAAACCAAACAGTTGTGACACAATACAGCTCGTATAGAAGTGCAGTTAACGTGCCCCTTTACATAAAGTTGCTGTCTAGATATTAACTTTACCATAAGAGTGCCAAATCCCTGGGACAAAGTGTTCCTTTTCTTTTTGAACTTTTTATTCACAACTTTGATTGTGCAGCCTCATCACAGTCGGAGGCTTCAAACTGAATTCCCGGCCTGCTTCTCATATTACCAGACATCTGCAGAGACATGGTGCCAACTTACAGACATCTGCTGATTCAGCACAGCCTGGACACTTAGTTGGACCATCCAGGCTGAGAGTCATTTGTTGTATACTCTGATGATATCATGGCAGGAACCACAGGAAAGTGGCCAGCATGCTGATGACCAGAAGAAGAAGCTAGCTGTGTTTAAAGGCGTTACACCTTTCTAATCTGAGTCAAAACATGGAATTTTGACGTAACATTTTAACATTTTGACGACCACCTTCTCCTTTGTTGACCTGAGCCGGTAAACTTTTCTCCTTGCAGTCCTTCTTTCCACACTTTTATTGTTTATTAGTATTGTGAAGGTGGGCGTATGAAAAATAAGACTTGACAGATTCATTTTACAAAAGAATTTGAAACATCTCCGGGTGGTAATTTGTTAATTTATGTCTGTTTTTACACAGAACCTAGATGACTCTGTAATTGTTTTCTATACTGTAAACATTGCCTTATCACAATGAATCTCAGAAATGTCCACCGTTGTTTCAATGATTGGTTCACGCAACAGTCGCTGGTAGAATCCACCTCCTGATTGCTTCTGGAAGGGGTGCCATCTTCTTTGACCGGCTGCTTTGTGCCAAGCATAGGGTAATTCTGGATAACCCCAACTATGAGCTTTATCAAAAGTAAACGTAGACACAGTGTCTGGCTCCAGAACAGCTACAGTTGAAAGCAGATACCAGGCGCATACCCAGTCCTTCTCCCTTCCTGACAGGAAATTACTCTAAAGGTTTCCTGCTTTAGATCAGCAAGGATTACCAAAATATTTTCCATTTTGTAAACAAACTTGTGATCAGGCCTGAAATCTGGGTGTAGATCTGAACCGTCAGAGACAGATAAAGATAATTACAAAGTTGGTCTTGTATCACTTGAAGAGCATTTCCAGGATTAAAGGACTAATGTCACCATCAAGATCTCAGTTGCTATGTACCACAAGTTTGGAACAAACGTCCAGAAAACTGCAAAGACGCTGAATCAATGAGTTCCTTTAAAATCCACCTGTTTCTAGTTGCCTTTAATTAGTAGTAAGAGGAGCATTGATAAACATACTGGATGTGTATTTGCTTCATGATTTTGATGAGGGGCATTCGACAAAATGTAACGTGTTGCTTGTTTCATAATTGACTGCTGTCTTATGTTTTTATGGTATAAAGCACCTGGAACTGCCGTGTTACTGAAACGTGCTATACAAATAAACCTGCCTTTACCAAATAAAAACCAGAATAATGAGAGAGTAAAATTCTTATAACTTCCTTCAAATTCAGAAGCAGACATATATGTCTTTGTTGTTTGGTAGCATTAGCCTTCTAAATTTCTTGACTTGGCTCAAATGTTTTAGGAGTCCTTCCACAACCTTCTCCACAAATGTCATGGTTCTGGTGTGCCTGAGGTGTTTTTCTTTTTTTTTTCCCACCAGCTGCTGTTTCCATGTCGAACACGAGGCAGAGAACTCGGCTGCTGATTCACCTGATCTCCTCA
Organism: Girardinus metallicus; assembly: GCA_903067095.1. Lineage (NCBI taxonomy): Eukaryota > Metazoa > Chordata > Actinopteri > Cyprinodontiformes > Poeciliidae > Girardinus > Girardinus metallicus. The sequence continues at coordinate 40,649 of CAEGAE010073176.1, forward strand.
TCAGCCTGCGTGTCTCTAGCTGTCAGGTCGTTCTTCACCAGAGAGCGAATCGATTTGGTTGTGCCAAGCCAATTGAGACTTCCTAGATTATGATCATTTCTGGTGCTCACCTTGTGTAGTTTCCAAATTGTTTCTGAATGTTGGACAAGAAGCTTCCCTAGAATTTTGTCCCATTCCTCTTGACAAAACTGGCTCAATTAAATGAGATTTTTTTTGTTTTTACATGTCCTGTTCAGAAGTGTAGCACTAAGAATTATTGTCTGAGTGCCAGACTGAGTTGGATCTGAGGTCCAACAGATTTACTTTCACAAACCGAGCATTATGGCTTTTTATGCAACACTTGACATGTATCTAAAACTTTATTAGAATTTACTTTGGGATTATTTCAAAAGTAATGGACTCAGAGACAGAAGAGAAAGGGAGAAAGGAAGGGAAAAGTTTAAAGCAAAAGAAGGAGACAGGAGTAGATGATAGAAAGAAGCATGGAGGGAACAGAAGTCAAAGCCCTAGTCTGCCTCTAAATCGGCAGAAAGAGAGAAAACAAAACTGAAAGCTATCGGAACCTTTCAAAGCCATGAAAACATAATTTAGGCTTTACTAAATTGTTAATATGCAGATAAATCTTGGTGTATGTAAACTTTTTGACCTTGAAGGTTATTAAAAATCTCTAAAATAAGCTTATATATGTACTTTAGCAAATATAAATACATTTAGTAATCCAATTCATGTAAAACAGGAAAACTTCAGTGGGATTTAATGACAAAATGACTAAACATGGTTGCTATTTTGTAGATGGTATGGAAGTATCTGATTTCAAGCATATATTCTAATGCATTGAGTTTGTGTAAGGATCAACATTTCTAATGTTATCTTCAATTTACAGGAAACAAAGCGAGGCCAAGCTGACTGAAATGTAATCCCTAGCAAATTTTCTTCAGAGCTCTTGCTAGAGTGTTTTGGAGCAGTTGGGGACTTTAAATGAATTTTTGGAACCTCCTGATGACAAAAATTTTTTAAAGTCCAGTCTATAAATATCCTACACCTGGACCAGTTTTTTCCACATCCCTTTGAGACAGGATGTTTCTAATTTTGGCAATATTGTGGAGGCGAAGAAAAGACAACCCAAATCCTTACTTTAAAAAACAAATAAAGAGAGGATCCCAAAGTGGTACTAGAAACCAAGGAAAAGCCACAAAAATGCACAAAATACAAAATGTATAGGAGTTAGAAGAGAATAAATAAGAATTTATTTTAGGATGATTATACCCATTTAAACTTTTTTATGTTTTGTCAGTCATTTTATATGATGGACGACCACAACTAGGTTGTGAAGAGTAAGGAAAAAAAAAAAAAAAGGACTGTTTTCTCAAAAATTTTTTGTTTCATGCAAAGGTTAGCATTGTCACTAACGTTAGCTTTTTATCTAATTTTGAATTAAAAACTAAAATAAACATACTGAGTGAATTAAGTTAATTCATTAGTTACTTACTGAACTTAGTTAACATAGTTCACTTTTTAGCCAAGATGCCAACGCCATGATAGCATTTAAGCTAATGTTAGCTTTTTAGTTAATTTTGACTTAAAAGCTAGAGTTGACTCATTGAATTGATTACCCAACACCTTCATGTAAGCCAACATGATTATGATAGTATTTATGCTAACATTAGCTTTTTTTGACCTAAATACTGAAGTTATCTTACTAAGTAGATTAAATTAATGCTAAAATGCTGGATAACTTCTGCACACAGGTCAGAGCTGCTAGCATGAATAGAGTGAAAGCGTACTCTGCGGTAAATACATGTGACCAGCAGGGGGAGATCTTTTTAAACAAGATGCACCAGAACACGGAATAGTACACAATATTTTATTAAACAGTTTCCTTAAAACATGGCATCAGGCCTACTACTCTGTCCCTGGAAAGAAAAGGTGTAGGGTGAGGAGAGGACAACTCTTAATTATTCCAAAAAACAAACATGCAATGCAAAAGAAAGCATCGCATGTTTATTTCATAGAGCAATAATTAGCCATGTTATGCTCTGAAGGTTTAAGACCTCCACTGATATATGCAATGGGCCTCACACCATCCTCTGTTTCCTGTGACAATACTGCCCCAAGTCCACTGTGACTGGCATCCGTCTCTAGAATGAAAGGACATGAAAAGTCACCATATGCTAACACTGGTGCAGATGTTAATTTAGCTTTTAAAGCCTCAAAGCTCTCCTCACACTCTGATGTTCAGGCAGATTGAAAAGCCTGGCCAGACCCCTTACTGGACTTTGTGCCCAATGGTTGTGCCACCAGCCTATGGAGAGGACCCGCTAGCCTAGCAAAACCCTCCACAAAGCGCCTGCAATAGCTTGCAAAGCCCAAGAATAAGCAAAGTTCTGAAACACGCGTGGCCATTTAGCCACTGCTTCAGTCTTGGCAGGGTCTTTAGCTACACCTTTATCAGAGATAAGGTGCCCCAAGTATTTAACCTGTCGCTTGAAAAAAGAACATTTTTCAAGTTTTACCTCCAGACCTTCCCTCTGAAGCTGAGCAAGGAGGACTGCTTCCAGACGCTCAATGTGCTGGGATACTGAAACTGAAAACACAATGATGTCATCCAAATACAAAAGAAGGGACTGACACTGCTGGTCCCCAGACATTCTCTGCATAAGACGCTGGAAGGTACTTGTCGCATTACAAAGCCCAAAGGGCACACAGTTCCACTCAGAGTCCAAATGGTGTACAAAAAGCAGTTTTTGACTTATCCTGTTCTGAGACAGGAAACTGATTGTACCCGCTGGCTAAATCTAGAGTGGAATACCAGTGGGCCCACTGGTCCAGGCTTTCCTCAATGGGAGGCAATGGGAAAGCATCTTTTCTTATCTTGCTGTTAAGCTGACAGTAATCCACACATACAGGCTGCTGACTTTCTTCCTAACAAGAAAGATAGGAGAGGCATAAGGGCTACTGCTTTCCCTTATTACCTGGTTCTGTAGGAGCTGGTTGATATGCGACTTGACAGCCTTGTACTCTGAGGGAGGAATGCGTCCGTACCTCTGCCGGACCGGAACCTCATCAACAGGGGAATGTCATGGGAAACCAGATTAGTGCACTCCAAGTCACCTTGGTGGGCTGAAAAGACAGAGCTGTACTTTTCTAAAAGCAACTGTAGCACAGGGCCTTATTTCTGTCACATCCCGGGGCAGGCTAACCACTTCAATTCGACTCAACACACCAAGGTGAGTGCGGGGATAGAGTACATCAGTAGTTCCAACATTTAAGACAGGAACATAAGCAGTACCATGCACAGCCTGAATGAAACATGGATAAGCTAATAAGCCAGCTGGTAAGCCAGACTCTGGGGGCTCAAACAATAAAATCTGACCAGCAAGTTGTACAGGACAGGTTGCAGCTACAAATTTCATAACCTCATCAGTTATCCTCACTGCTCAAGGGCCCTGGACCCTAACAGCACCAGTGAACTGTGCTGGGGACTTAGTTGCTGCTCGGTGACACTACTGCAGGGCCTCCACAACTGGACCAGGAGACTGTGTTACTGAAGGTAAGTCAAAGAAAGAGCCACCATGTGCCCCAAAAAGTTATTGGTAGATACGATTAATTATGTTAATTCCCAAAATGCCAGGAACAGAAGAACCAGCATTAGTGGGATTCTTCACCACCAGAATCCCACAATGTGGAAACACTGTGTCACAAAGATCGACATCCAACTCTAAATAGCCAGTGTATGGGATGGAAAGACCATTGGCTGCCCGGAGCTGCAACCAGTGACATGACTGAAGGCGATCATGCCTCAATGATGCAAAATGTTCCTGACAACAACTCTCAGTGATGGGCGACACCATGGAACCTGTATCTACCAAACAACAAAAAGCCCGCCCATGTCAACGTCAATGACTGGACAAGATGCCAACAATTTTGGCGCGACTGCTGTTTGCGAGCCTGCTATTCCCCCACCCGAGTTGTGGCTCAACAGCTCAGTGGGTGCTAGTTTTCCACCTGGCTGAAATTAGCTGGCCACAGAATTAACCCTGGCACGAACCCGCTCACCATCACACTCTCTGGCAAAGTGATCCAGCTGTTGGCACCTGTGGAAGACCACCGAACCCGGACAAGCGGGCCGTGCCTGTGGTAAAGAAGTTTGCAGAGAAGCAATACACTGGGTGAGTTGATGAATCTGTTTTTGTTGGCGTTTTAAAAGTTGCCTTAACTCCCTAAACTCAGAGTGGGCAGCAGTAGGTGGAGTGAGCCAAGAGCTGCCGTACACCGCATACTGCAGCCCATATGTGGATGGGACAGAATGACTACGCTCCCTAGCGCCCCCTGGAAACCCCTGCCTCTCCCACAGAATTGCCTCCACATGCACCTCCAGCAAGGTAGCAGTGGGATGACCCCGAACATACTGTTTAAGTTCCCAGCAGAGAGCACTACCCAACACATGTTCCACAAACTGATCACGCAACAGAATATCAGCATTCAGCAACCCATCAGGAGCATTCTGCTTTACTGGTTCCATAAGGACCATCAAAGCTAAGGAAAACTGCAGCGTTTCCTCCTCTTGCTGCTTCCTAGAAAAGAATGCATGCTGAAGAGTTATACATGACTCAGTGCAACCATACAGCTCCCTCAAAATAGCCAAAATCTTAGCTGGGTCATTCTTCTCTGCATTGGTGCGGTACTTTATTTCTTCCATTGCTTCCCCCTCTAGATGATCAAAAAGAAAGAAAGCCTGGTCTGCCGCTGACAAACGGCAGGCCCGAATACATGATTGGGCCTCTTCAATCCACTCACTGATCCCAATGCCAGTCCTACCACCGAACATGGAGTCGGTCCCTGGGCACAACAAAGAACCGCTCAGCAACTACAGCGCCAGCAGGCATGACACCACCAGCCACAGCCGGGGAAGCAGCAGCCCCCGGCAAACCCCAGCAGTCACATTCTGCTGACCCACTCCATCCACCGGCCGCCGTGCCACCTCCTCCAAATCTGCAGAGGAAGACTACCAAAAGGAAACTCAACAAAACAGTGAAAGTAAATCCTGAACCCACAGGTAGGTCTTCCTTTGGATAGCTACTGCTGTCTTGTCTTACTACACCATAAATAAAAACTATTAAGACACCAAACACTAAAAAAAAAGACAAATATATGTTCAATGGTGCATCCTGCCAACGCCAAATGTGTCCAGCAGGGGGAGATCTTTTTAAACCAAATGCACCAGAACACAGAATAGTACACAATATTTTATTAACAATTTCCTTAAAACATTTCTCTTTTTAAAACATGGCTTTAGGCCTACTACTCCGTTCCTGGAAATAAAAGGTGTAGGGTGAGGAGGACAACTCTTAATTATTCCAAAAAAAGAAAAAAAAAACATGCAATGCAAAAGGAAACAAATTATTAAATCAAACCAAAAAAAAAAAAAAGGAAACAAATTAGTAATTTCAATAATGCACAACAAAGACAAAATGTAAAAGAAAAAAAACACTCCAAGCGATGGAACAAATGGTTGCTGTCCGGTTTCAGAGTTCTTTCAACGGGGCCAGAGGAGTCAGGCCCCGTCCACTCAGCCTGCCCAAGCAGCAACAGGTTCAGTCAGCACGGCCCAAACAAACACCGGCAAGACAAGACAGACAAGACAGCAGAGCGTCCAAAGAGCTGCAGCTCCAAAACAGTCAGGCGCCTAAAACAGAAAACTCATTAACTGTGGATTCAGGTAAAGTAAATCAAAATCTAAATAGCAGGGAGCTTACCCAGGAGAGGAAACACAGCCTACCCAGGGAGGGAGCGGATCAGCAGGTGAGGACCAGACTGAAGCCGCAACAACCTGCAGCCGCTAACGCCAGCAGAGCAACGCTGCAGAAACGCACCTAAAACCCAAACACAATCCCAGCTACTGGTGGTACAAATGGCGCTTACGATCCCAGATGAACCGATCAAGAACACAAACCACTCAGGCCGACATGTAGCAGCGGAAACAAAGACACACACACCCACACACACCTTGCAGCAGCATCTGCCCCGCCCACCAATCAACGGTGCGCAGAGTGGGGAGGGTGGAGCACCAGCCCCCCACATATACATTTGCAATAATGTTCTGGCGAAGATTTATTGAAACATCTAATCTGTTGCAAAAATTACACAAATGGACATTGCTACAAAAAAACAAACAAACTGTGGGAACACCCTGTTGGGTCAGGCTTTGGATGAGCTGTTTCTAATAAATTACGTTTCCTCTGCTACCTGCTGCATCCATTATTCTGATGTCAATTAAGGCAGGTTATATTTGATTAATGATTTCAGAGAGTGTAGAGGCTTCTGGACCGGGTTGAATGAGAACTCTTTGTGTAAATGTGGCGAATGAAATTTTAGTAGCATCAAGATTAATAATGTTGTATTTGTTTAAAAGGGAACAAAAATAAATGCAAGATTTAATATGGCGACCCATAAGTAAAAAGAAAGAAGTAGAAACACTAAAAACCAAAAAGTTTGTGCAGCATAGCTTAACATCATCCTGACCATTAGGCGTGCATTCAGAACAAGAGCAGCCATTTTTATTGCACTTTACTGGAACTGCAACATAACTCCATGTATGCAGAAAAATAATAATCAGTGATATTTTCCCTTCAAGCATGATTAACATGAAATAATTTTGTTCAAATCTTTGGGAAAATTGACTTATTGTTTCACATTTATTCCACATTTTAAACCGAGCCCTCATTGTTTCCAACTGAGTTAAGTTGGTTAATTCAACTGCATATGTTCTTATGAAAGACTCACTTCTCTATTTAAAACAATCTTCATAATTCATTTCTCTCTAATAAAAGCAGTATTTTTTTTCACAGAGGCATTCTTTCTCAGGAATTTGACTGAAAAACTACTCAGCCCATGAAAAGTGAACTGCTTCTGTTTGCGTGCAGGGAGGCGGGGCTTATTCAAAACTGGGAAACAGACAGTGTATACACACACTCTCACACAGATGCGAGTGCTAAGTGAGCAGCAGCAGCACTTAGAGACAGGTCCTTACTCAGCATCAATCATTAATTCATGACGTTCCTCTTAGATGGAAGTTCTCATCAGAAACCTCAGCTCTCCTCCAGACGTCCAACCGAGCGACGGATAGAAACATGCATCAGGCATATGGAGGCGGAAAAAGAGAGATTTAAGTTGAGGGGGATGATTTAAAGAGGAAGGATTGTGTGTGTTTCTCTCTCTGTGTATGTGTGCGTGTCTTCTAAAAATAACCACCTCCCTCTCCATCATGTCCCATAAAGGGAGATATTTTTTTCTCTCCCATTCCAGCTTCAAATCTTTCTCATCATTCTTTTCTGCTCTCTTTCACCAAAGGCACCCGAGCTCCTGACCTCAGCTGACTTTCCGGCATGACAAGTCGGAAGTTTTTTGCTGTTTCTCTGCAGCTCCCCTCGTTCGTTGCCTGGTATTTTTAAATCACAAAGGAATAAGTCGACGGTTTCACGGGAAAAAGTTATTTTTAATGCAGCAGCAACAACAAAATGGAGGCGCTTTCGCCATTTATCCTTCTCTCCCTCCAGCTGTTTCCATCATTTTGCTGTTGCCCCCCACTCCACTTACCCCCTCCCCCACCAGGCCTTTTCCTTTGTCCACCCGGCTGTCCCTCTGTAATCCACTGTGTCTTTTTTTGTAGCAATACAGCATGTTGCTAAGCTGCACTTTGGCCCCTAATGGACCCAGTCAATGGGACAAACTGCCACCCTGTTGTATCTATCCAGGTCAAGTGTGACCGCGTGTGTTTGCGTGTGTGTTTGCGTGTGTGTTTGTGTGGTTTTGGATGGTGGCCAGATTCAAGGATTGTGTGTACAGCTTTTTCTTTGGCCTGCTTGTTGTTTGGATGTGTGCTTAATGGCGGTGCTGCACGTTTGCAAAGAAAGATAAGCGGCTTTTGAAAGGCTGCAACTGATCTGAGTCGAGTTTGATGTCCAGCTAATCCGCTGCTACATTTGGCGGTTCGATTCTAGATTCCTGCGATGTTCAGAGGGCCGATGATGTTCCAAGGTGGAGGTCAGACTGTGTGAACAACTTCGATTCTTTTTTTTCTTTCTTGTAAGAATTTTACAATTATCGTTCTTTTATATAGTAATCTGAAAAACCTGCACTTATACTCAGATGCCCCTTGTGACATATCCTTTGCTAGGTTATTTCGTATTTGTGGCCCCTGGACTGATTTTGTGTGGCCCTGACCCCCCAAAATTAGAACAAAATTAGGACTTTAAAATTAAAATCTGCTCACAAAAATGTTAGATGCAACACAAACTGATTATCTTTTCCAAGCTTTTTGTTGGCCTTATATTTTCATGGTAAATAGGAGCACATCCACTAAGTGACTGATATCCTAAAGTACACCGTGGCACACACAAATCTGCTTTTAACTACTCTGGTACAATTTGTTTAAATACAGTAAGCGTCAAATGAATGCTGACCTAGATTCTGTCTTTATTTATGAAAGTAGACGAAATAGTTTTCTTTTCAATTGATTCCTAAATAATAAGAACTTTCATTTAACAAGGAAAATAGTAACATTTGAGGTCTTGGATTTGTGATTCTGACATTAAAGTTTGTGGCTGTTACCTAAGACTTGTGGAAAAGTTCAGGTCAAATAAGTAATTCTGCATGATATTGTCAGGTTCAAAACACCTCGGACATTATTAAACACACTGAAACAGAGAAGAGACAAGAGAGTGAATAACTTTGTACTCGCAAGGAGCGCAGCAAGAGACCAGGTTAGTTACAAGTCTCCTACCTACTCTAACCTGGTTCCGCTGCTTCCTCTTTTTTTATTCCTTAGGGTGGTCCCTAGTTACATCAAAGCTGTAGCCTCTAAAGGGTGGGGGCACACAGACTACAGCTCAGTACCTTTCACACTTTGGTGTGTGTCTTATCTAAAGCAACATAGTTTCAGCTGGCCTCCCTGCTCATCGGCTCTGGGCCGCAACCTTCCTACTCCTCCAATAGTTCCAGGTGCAAGGTCACTTGCACAGAATACTCCAACTACGATGTTTCTGTAGAAGAAAAGACTCTTCACATAGTTCAAACATAGGTCACACTACACACATCTATTAAGTAAGTTCAAACCTAAATACCACAATGCACTTAATATAAAACACAATAGTAATATAAAGAATAAAAGTAATGAAAGTTATGCATGATAAATTATATACATTTACCCCAACAGACATCAGTTTGGTGACTGGAGTTGAAAGTACACATTCGCAGTTCAACATTCACAAATTTACCTATTCGTAAGTTTCTCTGTGGAGTGAGACTGCTAAATATTCGTGGAAAATGTGTCTATTTGCGGACTTTTTCGCAGAGCATATGTGAGATATTTGAAGAGAAACGCAGCTTGGGAAGCTGAAATAATGAAACAAGAGGGCAAGACAAGACAAAGGTAAGAAAAGACGTGTTTGACGAAGGTTTCCTGTGTATCGGGGTGTATTCTCTCTCTGCTGTCAGATGCAGGCTTATTTGTACAGAAGGGAGACAAGTGTTTTGTCAACGAAGGTGGACACACTCCTGAACCCTTCTGTGATTACACATTGAGAGACTGGCAACGCTTTCCGTCCATGCCGTCAGCTGTTCCAAACAGAATGACAGCGAACAAGAGCTGACTGCAGGGCTACAGGGCTTCGGAAATGTACTCACACCCTCATTTGTCACACCCGCTTTTTCAAATTCAGTCCCACTGCAATAAAAACCAGAAACCTTTGGGGTAGTGGAGGGGCCTGTGTGGCAGACCACCATTAAGAAAGTCCAGGAGATGTTGCACAAGTCAAATCAATCTCTGTCAAAGAGCTTTTGTGAGCATCAATTTTCAAGTCCTGTCACAGATTTAGTTCTAGACCAGCAACTAAAGACATTTTTACCTTTGGTCCAGCTGAGCAAAGTTGCTTAAAGCCCCAAAAGCTACATGATCCCTCACAACAAAATCACACTTTTCAACATCATTTATACTATTTTAAAATAAAATAAAAACAGATATTATCTGGAAATGATCACAGTTTTCCATAAATGGGAATGAATATGGGTTTTTTTTATAACAGAACCTTCAAATTTGATAGAATTTCTGATAATACATATTATGCAAAAAGTATTCACTACATAGCAAGTGAACTTGACGTACTGCTAAGACAAACATGTATTAATTAATTGCCTTTTATACCTTTTACACTTGCTAACGCTAACCCTTTTTGTTGCTAGGCTTTGCTAACCGTAGCTCTTCTTTGCTGCTAATCCTTGCTAACCCTACCCTTCTTGTTGCTATAGTCCTAGCTCACTAGTTTGTAGTTATGACCAAACCAGAAACAAAATATGTAAGGATATGAATTCTTCACCTACAGTGCTGTCCACACAGTAAATGCAGATGACTATATTTCCGTGGTGGAGAGAAATGTTCAACAAAACAGGTAAAAAAAAATTAAATAAATAAAATCACCCCTATCCACATAAATCTGCAACTGACAGAGACGGACCCGCCTGCAAGTTTGCGCTGTCCCATAGAAAGAAGATAAAGCTACTAATGGAATGGGTTTCCACTAATGGAATGCCGAGCCGTGCGTGTCTGTGTGTAGAGAATGTGTGCACGCATCAACAAAGCTGCATCTTTTATTAATGGCCACATTCAAGCACAGCCTTTCTTTCCCTTCTATTTACAGCTCAGCCTCTGTGTCTGTACATGCAGCCATCTATTCAGTCGCACCTACTGTTTCCAGGCTACAGAGCTGCACTCCACAGCCCCGCGCCGCGTTGCTGTTGTTGTTATAGAAAAGTCTGCTCTGTTTTTCCAGCAGAGAGGGAACAGTCCTGGTTCTGAACACAAGCGTGCTTTCATCTTGCCTGTCTCTGCATTTTATTTGGTTTTATAAATGAGAAATGTGTCACTGAATCAGAACGTAGCCCTCCCGACCCCACGAAGGGACAAGGGTGTAATGAAAATGGATGGATGGATGGATGAATCAGAACGTTAAACATTATGTGGAACGATAGGCAAGTGTAAGTGGCGAAAATAAAGTGATGTTTGGTGACTTTACCCCGCATACCCCTTGTTTTTGCTCGTGTTTCTTTTGTTACTTTATAGTTACTGTACCCTTTCCTGCACGGTGACAGCCTGTGATAGCCTGATTTCGTGCTGTAATCAGGCTAAAGAGCTTCTGTAAGAATTAATACATTTTTCAAAAAGTGCTCAATGTTTTTTTTTTTTTTTTGTTTGTTTGTTTGATTTGAATTTTTTTTTTCAGTTTCAAGGTTAAAATTAAGTGAAAAATGTCCGTATTGTAGTAACATTGACATTCAGGAAAGCTTTTAGCCACTTCTTCTGACTACATCTAGCTGAGTGGCGTCCTCTTGTGGACACAATAATGTAACATTAAACAAACAGGTCGTCACATTGTATGGAGTACATCTAAAAAAAAAAGAATATAGAGAAAAGATTAGATATCTTCTGTCACTCACTTCAGAAAGTTAAACTCATATATGATATAGATTCATTATACAACATTCCCTCACTGAAAAAATGTGTATATTTTGAAAAGGTTCAATGTTGGAAGCTGATGATGTCACACTCTTCTCAGATAATTAACTCCAAACACCTGCAAAAGTTTCCTGATCCTCTGATGACCCCAAAACACATCAGACCTGACGGAAAATTGGGTCGACAGATGTACGCAGCCATTAGAATGTTTACGTGCACAAACTCAAAATTTTACATGCAGGAAGTTAGGCGGTAGCTTCGCTGGAGAAGGCGAAGACATTGCCCTCTCATCGCTCAAGTTCTGTAAGAAATGAACTGAGAGTGAGCGTTGTCGTCTCCCTTCTGTCGAGTCCTTCGGGCTGCTGAAGGCCAAACAGAACACCTTTCTCTACTACTCTACAATTAGCATTATTTGCTGTTATTTCAAATGTTAACTTCGTGTTTTCTCTGGTTTCTTTTTAAATCAAGAAAATTACAGATAACCTTGATATCAGTCTCTAAATGAGACTGATATATAATATAGTGACTTCAGTCAGATGCTTCTTAAAATCGCTGTAACACAGACTGCTGCTGGAGATTCGTCCTGCCCACAGCCATCAGCATTGACAACAGCTCTAAAGCAACTGTATAACATGAGTTACAACATTTAATCTTATTCTCTTACTAGTAATGTGTTTTCTAATTGAATTGAATGTATTCCATCCCTCGACTTCTCAGTCTTTGTATTGATTTTCCACATAAAATCTCAAAATACAGACATTTGTTTTTGAAACTTGGCAATATAAAAAAGATCAAGGGGTTAAGTGAAAATCTTATTTACGGTTAAAACAGTAATATTTATGCTGCAGCCATCTTGAAGTTCTACTCGAAAACTTCAGCACGTTTCATTTACGAACATCTCTTGATATTTAGTTATTACAGTCCCAGACCTTTCCAACTGTTATTTCAAGTTTACATGACCAGAATTTGAGTTAAAACATAATTTATGCGTTGTACTTTCTCAATAAAATGTTGTTTTTTTTTCCCTTATTTGGAATCAACAATACAAAACGTGTTGTCCGTCCGTCCCACTAGACGTAGAAGGTGATGCAGGCAGTCTCGTGATGGTTCGGTTTCTCGGGGAACCAATAACCACTCGGCACCGAAAAGAAGATGTATATATTAGGAAAGGCTACGCTTTGCTTTGGTTTGCGCAATTTAGACAGCCACCGAGTCCAGGCTCACCTCCTCATCCTGAATTATGGATAATGTAGTCCGACTGCAGCCCTAAGGCTACTCGTTGAGTGAAAGCGGCGAGGGTTCTACTACACCTCCCAGAGTACACCTCGGCATTCGGAGCTGGAGCTGCGAGTGAGGCGAAAAGAGGAACGTTTCAGAATTCGCCTTCAGACTTGGAGCGTCGCTGCGGAAACAAATAATGGTAGGTTTTCATTGTTTTTTTACGAATACATATTAGAGAAGACATCTTTATCTGACTATGACGTGGCTGGTGTGGTGTTGTAGTGGCTGACAGAGTTTGTCAAAGTCCGTCAGTAGCAGTGATTGTTAATAAGAGGAAGAAATTAGCTTGCTTAAGCTAGCAAACACATCTTAGCTTGTCAAGACGAGCAACTTTTAATCATTAGCGAAAAGTTAGTGGTCAGTGAAAACGCTTTAAATCGTGTTTTTTTGAAGACTTATCTGTCGCTAAATGCGTGCAGATTCATGTGGCCTGAACATTTAGCTAGAGAAGTTTGGTTGTGTCTCGCTTTGTTCCGCCCCCTTCCCCCTTTATGGGAACCTCCAGGATTGTGACAATAACAGATTACAGATCTTGACTGCGGCCAGTTACAGCCGGGGCAGATAGTCCGCATACCTTTCTGTGCACATCAGCGGCTGTCTGGTTTGTCTGGGGGTCGCTGTCACCCTTTCCCTCCCTCCCTCCCACTGATGTCTGTGTTTCTGTCTCTCCAGCCCTGGAATGTAGGATCTGCACATGTCGGCCACTTTTCCTCACAAGTTACAGAATCTTTATTCTATTGGGATTTGATCATGTGCATTTCGTTCAAGTTTGAGAGCTACTCTTTAATTTGCATACGTTTGAACATGCGTAGCCTAATTGGTTTATGCGCAAAGTCTAGTTTCCAGGAATGGAAATTGGTAAATGGACTGAACTTATATAGCGCTTTTTCCGATCATTTCTGACCACTCAAAGCGCTTTACACTATAGTCATT
>CAEGAE010073185.1:0-113431 GCA_903067095.1 Girardinus metallicus
GCACTAGAAGCTAACAATGACAGATATGTCATTGTTAATATAATGATTTGAATAACTCCACATGTCGTTGCAGTTTGGAGAACTGAGCATATTCAGTACACCAACATGCAGCACTAGAAGCTAACAATGACAGATATGTCATTGTTAATATAATGATTTGAATAACTCCACATGTCGTTGCAGTTTGATTTCAGAATGATAGCCATTTGAAAGCTTTGAAGCTTGAATCAAAAGTTTTTTCCCTTTTTTCACCTATGAATGAAAGGATTTTTTATTATTTGTGGTCCAAATGAACAAACCATAAACCCTTTCATGTCTTTTCAAACTGAAGTGCATTTGAAGCTGAAAATGTATTGCCAACCAAAGAGCAATCCTAACAATTTACTTCTGAGCTTCTCCCACTTATAATAGATGCACTGCAGGTGCCAAGTACATATTTTGTTTGCCTTGATAAAAGTAAATTCATATGAAACATCATCTGCACTAAAAGATGTTCCTACTTGACACGTGGTGCTTGAATTCTAGCTTTATAACCATAGAGCACAGCAGTATTGTGGTTCTTGAATCCTATTGACTTATTTACACCATCAATTGTGGAAACATTTAGAAATTTTATCGTTAAGCATATGCAAACCATTTTAGAAGCACATTTAAGGACTGTATTTAACATTTTTGACAGATATGGGCTGCACACAGACCAATTTAACACATAACCCTTTTATGTAGCCTGGCTGTAACAATAAATGTGGAATTTGGTTTACACGTCACAAAAAATGCAGACATTTGGGTGAATGCCAATTTTGCTCTAAAATTGGTACATATTATCCAGATATAATGGTGTTAAAACCAACTGCTAAGTTCTGGTTCAACAACTGAGAAACACCTGCTTTTCAAAGGTGCAATAAAAAAAAAACATTTATAACAACAAATATACATGCTGTCAAAAGTCATAATTTGTATGCCAACAATAGATTTGATCTTGGCTTAAAGATGATTGGATACCAAACAAACTATAAAGAAATACTTAAATCCTAACACTGCAAGTCAACTTTACCTGTAGTGCAAAAAGGAGAGCAAGAGCCAACATTGTTGTTAGCTCTGTGGTCCAATGAATTTGCTTTGATTCTGGCATCCTTGCAACACACTTCACCACTGTCCTCCACTCACACCTATTTAGGAGGAAGAGAAAAAAGAAAAACCGTTATTCTCAATGACATTGCCAAAGAAAGCAATTAGTACAATGGCCTTTATGTGTCTGTACATAAATACACTTGTTACTGTAGAGACCCTGAGACATAAATTCATAACTTTGTGCAAGTGAGAGCAGAAAGCTTATCCCTTATAAATATAAAAATAAATGCCTGTGGTCCTATATATATATATAAAAATGACATTAAAAGTAAAACTAAAACGAAAAACAAATATTAAGCACTCAGTTAAGAATTTTTTTAAAGATATTTCATAGAGCAATATATTTGATCATCTCACTTGGGAACGAGCTGGGATGAGGCTAGTGGTTGAATTTCCTGTCAGTGGTTCCCAAAGTGTGGGGCATGCCCCCTAGGGAGGGCGCGTGAAAAAAAAAAAAAAAACAGTGTTTCACTGTAAAGACGGTTTGTAGTGTGTTTTGTTGCAACCTGAAGTGTGTAATAAACGTCATTGTTGTTTGAAAACAAAATATGTGTATAGGTTTATGTCTAGTTGAACGTGTGTGCAGTGATGTCAGTAAGGCCTTACTGACGTCGGACCACTTTTTTCAGTAACGAGTAATCTAACACGTTGTTATTTCAAATCCAGTAGTCAGACTACAGTTACTTAACGAAACCACTTTGCGTTACTGTGCATTTCTATTTTCTTTTGTAATTTAATCTTATTTACTCTACGTGTCTTGGGGAGTGATTGTCGTTTCTATGCGACGGTATCAGCAGCGACAGAAATGTAAACAATGGAGAGAAATGTGCATTTCGTTGCTGGAAAAACTATTTTGAGTTTCCGTCGCCAAGTCCGATTATTATAAGCAGCTTTGGGCTCGTTTTTTTCTAAAGTCGCTTGCAAATTTAATGAGTCGAGGGTTGTGCTTCTTGGGGCTTGTTTTTGAAAGTGAAGTTGCTCATTTGGGCTTGGAAATAAGCAGAGACTCATAATAAATACCAGGATTTATCCAGGTCATTAAGGTCATACTCTCTCTGTCCATCATTTCCCGGATGATCCGTCCCGCTGTGTCTCTGTTACTGTCAAGTTAACATATTTGCTGTGAATGACGTCCAGCTTCG
Organism: Girardinus metallicus; assembly: GCA_903067095.1. Lineage (NCBI taxonomy): Eukaryota > Metazoa > Chordata > Actinopteri > Cyprinodontiformes > Poeciliidae > Girardinus > Girardinus metallicus. The sequence continues at coordinate 2,274 of CAEGAE010073185.1, forward strand.
CGTTGATCTCCAGAAAACTGAAAACATCGAGACTACTATGAACAGCGCAATAAACTTGAAAACAGCCACGAATGAACGTTTCCATAAAGTTGTGCAACTAAACACAATTCTAATAATTAATATTAAGATAAATGTCACAAATCTGTGCAGCAGCCATCTGAGTTTTGGCGCCACAGGAGGAGCGCTGCGCTCTAACAACAAACGCAGGGCCGTAAAGCAGAACCTGGAGGCTTGGGCAGGGATGTGGGGACATTAAAATCCTTCTTAGAGTTTTCCAGACAGTAGTGGAACACACAAAAACACACACAAATTACTAACTTTTTTATTTTGTACTGTTGTAACCATTAAACAATCTCCCCTTGAGTTCAACCTTATGTGGAGACACATAGTTGATGTTACTATCATAAAATAGTTTGCAATTAAGTATAATACATGTAATACATAGGGGGTCCCAGAAAATCTTTGGGAACCACTGTCCTATGTCATTTTAAGGATGCTACAATAATCCAGTCTCTGTTCTCAGCAAAATACTGGAATCAGTGGTGAGTCTTTCAAGAAGGGTGCACTTAGTAACTTGATTCATTGGTGTCCGCCACTCTATTACAGATCCACAATAAGCCAGTTCTGCAAGGCAATGTTACATTTGATTAGGTTACTTACCAAAAATATGAAGAATTAAAAAAATTATCTGTTTGACCAAGATCTTATACTTGATCGAAATAAGTAGCTTTTAGCTGCATAGTTAAAAACTAAAAATGACAACTTTTTCCTAATTTTTTGTCAGTTTGAGAGTGTACAATATTTCCGACCAAGTTTGACAAGTCTATTGAATTATCACATTTTTGAAAAAAAAACATTATAAACAAATGGAATCAACATTTCACAAATACATTTTAAGTAGAATTTGAAGAAGTGTCTGTTCAGGATAAAATACTTCATTTCAGCTTTAACATGTGTAAATATTTTAGATTTTAAGCAAGAGATTGTGAAATGTGGCCGTAACTCATAAACCTCAAAATAGACCTTTAGTTCTGCCTGACTTTATTTCAAATTTTTTTTTAAAAATAACTTGTACCTTTTGCTGAGAGCTCAGTTATTTGAATAAAACATATACAATATTCATAAATGTAGGTATGATATACATTGGCATAACTGGGCAAAGTAGTAACTACACAGATTTTCTAGTCTCAGATACAGATATAATTGTATTGATATTGCTATTGTTAACAGGGTGTCTGTAATTGGATTAGAACAAGTTCCTATACAATCTATTTTGGGTCATCAAAATAGATTGTACATTTCAAATAAAACTTGAAATAGTTTTATTTGAAATACAGCTACAAAATCAAAAACAGGTGTGATTGGAATACTGACCACTTGATGGTGGTGCTTCCAATGCAATCTCTGGTATGTGTCAAATATGCATCAATGCACATCTTAACTGCAGGATGGCACTTAAGGTAGTAGTTTTGGAACTACCTTAAGCCTAAACTGGGTAATTTAAAGGCCAAATCTGAAGCTCCAAATTAGACATCAACTTTAGTTTTACTAGCCAGGTGTAGTGAGATACATCCAAATAAGAAACACAAAATTTGTTCAGGGCCTCCATCAGGAATACACCTTCAAAGGTGATAATTTTGAGTTGATTGGTTTGTGTCGCTAAAGTATAAAAGCATCAATCAAACTAAACAGAATATTTATGTTGAGGACATTTGATAGTGTTTTTGAATGAGATTTAAAGTAATTTCATTCCCAGTTCCCTTCAGATTAACCATGTTTGTGTGTGTATGGTGGATAAGAGGATCTGTGATTTGAATTCTAGAAACCTTTTTCATTATCTCAACAGTGCATCTCATGTTGGTAAAGCAGTCTGCTTCTCTCAGCTGGAGCCTTTTGTGAGAGCAAGATGGAAGGCATCTTATCCCACCTTACAGGCTTCAGTGTATTTGCACATAAATAAGAAACAGCCAGGTTTACAGTGCTAGAGCCAGGTATCCTTATAAGATTGTGTCATTCAAAGAATTTCTTTGTCATTATCGCATACTTAATGCCTCGGCTTTCCTACCTACATGCTTTACATTTCAGCATAGGAACACTTTACTGATCAAATTTTTTTTGGTCAATATTAAATGTTTTGTTCCATAAAAACAAGCAAAAAAAACCAAAAAACTAATTGCATATAACTGATCTAGATGATATGTTACCACACCGCTGGTTTTACAGATGACTTTGGCCTTGCTGTAAAGGACTTCCACCCCATAGTCTGTGCCCACGAGATGGAAAATGTTTCACTACCCCTCAAGCATGCAACTGTGATCTGACACCACAAGAGTCATTTATCTAACAAATTCACCAAGCAAAACACAGGGGATGTAAATGATGGGATGAGTGTGCAAGACCAACTACAACCATCTTGTTAACAGAAAAGCTACTTTAGACTAACCTCTTTGGGAGAGGTTGGGATGATAAATGGTTCATCATATACTTTCTCTGAGAAGTATAACAAAAAAGGCAGAATTTTAAGATCAAGTGAAATACAGTGTTTGATACTTGTGAATTATATCATTTTATCGTTCTTCTCTTTTGATTGTTAAGATGAAATAACATCTTGTGACATAATCTTTAATTCATTCATCCATGAAGTGGGCAACTTCACGTGACAAGATAATGAAATCCAAATAAGCATAAAGGCAGGCCAAGTTTTCACAATACTTGTTATGACTCAATTATTAAATTTTTTAATTATTAAAATAAGACTACATTAATGCTCATACTACTTTGAAAAATCTACCGTATTTTCCAGACTATAGAGCGCACCTCAGTATTAGCCGTTGGTATCTCCGCCGCTCTCGGTTTTCCACAAGTACGCAGCAGAAGACTGCGTCCTTATTAAATCTGCTATTAAGGTCGCAGCCCTGCGTCTCCAACGCCGAACCATGGATTAGTTCACGCCGACCTTACGTCCAGCGGCTATCGATCTGAGAGTACTTAAATTTAAAATCGGCATCATATGAACTTCTTCGTGTAGTTTCCAGGATGAGGGGGTAGAAGTTTGAAAACATTCCTGCTGCTAGCATGTGCTTGTTCTAAATGAAAATCAACACTTTCTTCTTTGATTTCCAAATTTGACTTCCAATGATTCTCTTCATGGTTGAAGAAAAAGCCACAGAAAAGCCGCACCGGGTGATAAGCCGCATGGTTCAAAGCAAGGGGGAAAAGTAGTGGCTTATAGTCCGAAAAATACGGTAATCATTAGTTGTTCTAAATTTTATAATAACTATCTGAGATATTTTCTCACATTTCATTTAAGAAAATTCATGCTTGCATACACAAACAAACAAAATAGGTTAAAATGTAAACAATAACAATAACAGTCAAGATAGTGTGATCTATTTTCTTCTTCCAGCTGTTTGACAGCTGAGAGATTCTATCTACTGACACATAAACCTGAAACCATACATTGTTTTACCCAGTGACCTGCATTTTCCCATCATTCATATTACCAAAAAGGCTGACACAAGCAGCAAGTGAAAGTTGATTCATCAGCAACTTTTGCTTTCACGTAGCTGTTTTGGTATGTTTTGATTACCTTGTTATTCTAATAGGTGACATAATGCAAACTGTCCTGAAGGAAATTAGATGGTCACATCATCACACAGCAGATTGTTTTTTTCATTTATAAAAATGCTAATAAATAACTAAATAAACAAAATAAAATCATACCAAAACAATAAAAGAAAAAAAAAAACTGAAAAACCATGAAATTCATTTGGAACTTAAAAATAGTTTTGCAAAGGCAGCGCTAAAAAGTTTAAAAGAGGTTGAAAGTCATAAGCTCATCAAACTGGATAATGGAAGAGGGTGATGCCCAGAAGCATTATTGCTAACAGCTAGAGGAGGTTTTTCATGGAGGCTCAATTAGGAAGAGACCCACTCATTTCAGCTCAAGAGAATCAACATGCTCCAGGCATAAAAAGCTGGCAATGAATACTTACTTTTTGCAGCAGTAAGTGCACATGCCCTCAGAAAAGAACACAAGCCAGCATAAACCAAATGGTCCGATCTACACAGCCTCAAAGCCCTATCATGTCATTTTGTTTTATATTTAAAAAAACATTTAAAAATGCATGAGATATGGGAAACAATTAAATGGAAAAATAATTAAATGAATTAAGATATTTGATGCGTGTACGACTGTGCTGTTCGTCAAAACTGGAGGTGATCAATGGTTTTTTTTTCAGTCTTAAGTACAAAAGAACAAAAAGAAGGCTTACATAAGATACTGATGGCTCTTTTAGTTTATTCACAACTACATTTTTATTACCTGGAGAAATATAATATCAGGGTATTCAAGATCATGTTGAAAGTTTGCTGTCACATCAATCACAGGTGATTTTGTGGGAGAAACTGAATGGCTTCGCTTCCCTCCAAGGCTAAAATAAAACTGCTTGTTCATATTAGAACAAAAACCATCAGTGCTTCTCTGTAATGTCACAAAGTAAGGTGAAAATTATTCTGCCTGCTTTACAGAACCTCCTTTAAAAAAATAACCCAGACTGTATAATGAATCACAAAAAACCCAAAGGCTTAAAAGTCAGGTAGAAAAATCTTTGATCTTGTCTTTTTTACTTATTCTTCTATGTTAAATGAAATTTATCCCTGAGCTGTCTTGGTATGGCAAAATCTTTCATCTTTAATGTGATTAAGGGGCAAGAGAGGCGATATGAATAAAGAATTATATCTCAGAGTGCAATTACAAAGTGACACTAATCCAATTTTCTGTTACCAGGTACACAGAAAAAAAATAAACTAAAAAAAAAAATTAGTTGTTCACGTAGTCAGCAGAGCAGAATAACATAAAAATAAATGGTGAATCCCAAATAACCCTAGCGATGATACAAGCTGTCCTATCACTTGGTATAACAACTTATTAACAGAAGATGAAACAAACAGAAAAGGTGACCGGCAAAATTATTAGTAACAAAGTACCAAATTACTACATTTCACATAAAAGGCGAAATGCATCCTCCACACCCTGTGCCAGCCACTTCATGGCAAATTTGAGTTGCTATCATCTGGCAAGAGATTCATACAGCCTAAGGCAAGAACAACTGATACAAGAACTATTTTATTACTTTATTTAGAAAAATAAAAAATTTGATGTGGGACAAAAATAAGGTAATACGACATGAGAAATGATCACATCATTTATATCACTGTTGAGTTTCTTAAACATGAACATGGCTTAATCATGATTGAGGGAAACTTTTTTTCTTATGCTTCTCCATCTATCACCGACCATCTTTTAAAGACAAAAACTTAAGCAGCCAGCAAGAATCTCCCATCTGGTAACTTTGCTTAGATCACCAATTTGATGCCCAAGTTCAGTCAAGCATCAGCGGTGCCTTATGTTTCCTTTTATAATCATCACATTTAGACACATTGTTAACTGTTTAGTCAAGCTTGCAGAATATATCACATAACACTGAAGTTTCTAATAAGTCCACACTTACAGCATGTTGTATGAAGAGCTTCATTTATGCTAATTTTAATTGGAAATATTACCTCTCGTCTACATGCTGACTTTCTCATTTTTTACTGAAATTATAAATGCAATGAATAACAGGGTATTCTATTCTATTTTGCTACATTATAAAATTTGTATGCCTTGTTGCAGTCTCCTGGGACTCACAGATGGTTTGCGAGTCATTTATTAAATATAGGCTTGGTTTTGTTATTCATGCTCGGTTAGATTTGCATATGTAACAGTTACACCAGGATGCTTCTACACCTTTTACTCTGAAAAAATATACCAGGTACAGCCCACAGACTATCCCTAATGAAACAAACAGCGAGGTATTAGCCAATCTACCATTTTGATTCACATTCCTAAATTATCTGTCTGAGCCCTCAAGGTCCCACATAAATTCATAATTTATGTGGAACCTTGGATATTTCTGAAAATTATGTTTTTTATGTTTATAATATTTAGCAAATGATGTAGCTGAAAGTAATCATGGTAAAAAAATAATATGGAATACTATGCAGAAAGACCCCAAGCTGGCAATCGATCCCAGGACCTTCTTGCTGCAAGGCATCATTGCTACCTACTGCGTCACTGTGCAGCCCATAATTTTATAGGATTAGTTATTATGAGACATAATTTTATTAAACATAAATCATAAAAACAAAATAGCAAAAATGTAGATGGCACACTCAACTGTAATCTGAACACTTGTCATTAGTCACTGATGTCTGAGCAGCAGCTGGCTTTCTGCTAACCTTATTTTAAGTTTTTATTGGCGAAACAACTTTTTGACATTCCAAATTATATTCACTTTTCACATGTTTTAATGTTCAAGTAGTGGTGCTCTTTTCCAAGCAAATGGAGGCAGAGGTGATGTAAATGCTTAGTAATGAGTCCATATGATGCACTAGTGTTTTGTTATAAGTTCAAATACTTAGCATTTGCAAAAAAAATATCACAAATATCCAGAATTTAAAAATTCTGAACAAGATTAAAGCTTTTGAAAGAGTGTGCCTTTCTATCTCAAAAGGCCATGCATTCAAAATTCAATAAAATTTTTGTCACATCATCACTATTCAAGTTTTGCAGCTGACTTTAAGACTTATTCTTTTGGAGATGTTTGGATCAAGACATCGGATCGTGTTTCTTGAGATTTGCTTTGCCTGTTTCCTTCAACAGCTTCACTGTTGCATGGCAACCGGAACAACAGTTTAAGTCCCTTGAGAAATCAGTGGATGCTATGCAAAGGTGCACATGAAGTACACAGAGATGAGGGTAGGACGATTTATTTAGACGAGAGAATTGCAGAACAGAGAAAAAGTTGCTTCTTTGTTCTGTGTTCAGAGCCTCAATCAGATCACTGGACGATGTATAAATTAATGAGAAAACTGTAGAATATCAATGCATCTCAGTATTATGTTTCACAGACGCATGTCTAAAGAAACCATCCAACATTCTCTTGTCTTAATTAGCAGCTTTGTGTAAACGAAAATAAAAGCAAGTAAAGTGCAAGTATAGCAGGTAAGGGAAAGTTTCTATTACTTTTGTTATGAAATGTATATCAAAAATGGAACTAAAGGTTTAACCTAATTAAATAGAAGTGTCCAGTAGAACCCTTAGATGTTTGATTTACTTGAGACATAGCAAATTCTTCAAAACTTGGAGAATTTGTTCAGTTCCTCAAAAAATTCATGAGCCATATCTTTTTGGCGGAAGATAGTTTCATTGTCATTTTGAGGAATAGACACCAGTCAGTATGGGTATCTTGACTAGTCTGCGTCTCTGTAGACCCAACCTCATCCAACTTCAATACACCTTGAAGTTGTTCTATCTCTCTATCAGAATCAACATAAAGTTTTTTAGCAGTATGAGCTACAGTACTTTTTAATATTAATGAACAGCCAAGGCTTCGGTGCAACGGTGAAGTTTGGCCGCTCATGATCCTGCAATCAACTCACCACCGTCCCTTCCTTTCACCACTTTTAATAAATACTGACCACTGCAGATGGAAACACCTTACAAATTCGTCAAACTTGCTTAAATTTTTATCCTGGCTCATTTTCTCTTTATCTAGCACATCAACTTTGTGGTGTGGACACAATGTTCACTCCCACTAACAGGTGCCATGAGGGCCAGGTAAGTGTTATTCATTTCATCTGTTAACCCTAAGTACTGCACAATAGAAGAGAAAATGGCATGAGAATTTCTACGTTTCTTTTTTTTTTTTACAACTAGCTGTATAAACAAAGGCAGACCCTGAATTCATCTCTTCCCACACACACACCTCTTGATCATAGCCTTTTTGTGTGTAGGTGTGTGTATCTTTGTTTAGGCAGCGTGGGGCCCACAGGAGATTAACATCCCAGTTGGATTACAGAAGAGAAACACACTGGAATGCTTCATTAACTCTCATTCTTACATTGTGCTGCTTTCATTCCATGGCTGCAAGGCTTTTTAAGACTGCTGCCTTCTGATTAAGTGTTTGCTGTCTGCCCAGTAGACATATGTCTCAATCTGTGTACATGGTCTTTCTCCTACTTGGGTCCCTCTTGGGACTCTGCGGGAATGGATAAATCAGCCTCGGGAGCAATTGACTGTCACTATCCCTTTACGAGACTCACGATTAGGACAGCGAAAGTGCTCATGAGGCAAGCTGCACTAAGGTCCTGCTGCAGTGGTGTCGCCACAAGTATATCCCCAGCTGCCGAGATTCAGTCGCTGAGAGCGGCACTGTGATCATGAGCAGTCAGAGCAAAAGACGGCATCATGTGCTGCTTGTGGTTTAAGATGCTGCAGGCTGATGTCGATCCCAGGCCTGGATGGTTACCAGAGGGCACAAAACCTCCATCTGCTGAAATGTTGTCTCTCCTCAGCAGCTTTGCACTCGGCAAAGAGGAGGAGGATTTTCTGCAGAACTCGCACTTTTGCTTTCTCAGGATTTTAGTCATCTTTCTCCGAAAAATCACCTTTGGTCCATCCTGGTTCCTTTTTTCTATTTGACACTCTCATTTTTCATTATCTGTTCTTGTCATTATCGCCATCTCTTTTTATCTTTTTGACAAGGTTTTCATTTTCTTTCTTTGACAGGGGATTTTCTTGATCCCCGTCTCTAAAGTCTTTTTGTCACTTTGCACAGTAAATCTGTTCACTCAGAGACGCTGATTTTTAAGCTCAGAGTCATCCACTGTGGAGGGTTGAAAAAAAGTATTTTGTCTTTTCCACATCTAGTTACAGTGTCCCTTTTCTTTCTTCAGCAGAGGCCTTGTTATCCCCTTCTTCCTTGCCCTATGAAGGAAAAGCCCTAACCTTCATTTGCACAGGTTAATGAGCAGCCACCTCAGTATGAACGTAAAACCAATACCAAGCCTTCTTGCAGGGGTGATTGCTCACACTCTCTCATTCACATCTCACATGCTCCTTTATTCCTTCTCCATCCCCGCATCTCAGTTTCTTTCTCTCAATCTCTTTCTACCCTCTGCACCTTGTAAATTGGACTCTGGCAACATTACGATGCCTTTCTCATTATTCTCATCACTCTGGCCAAATTGCCTTGTCTTTCAGGACCATTGGGCTCTGTTCATTGGCTGCTCCCTCAACCTGAGGGCTGTATAAGTCTTTGTTTCCCTCCTTCTTTGGGCTATTTCTGCACAAAGAAAGGACCAAAAATGGATTCAGTTTAACAGCATCAGGCAAAAGCTATGATCACTGACAACCACACACCATTTCACACTGCACTCTCTGATCCATTTACTTATGAAAATGGAAACAAACACGAATGAGAAGATCTGAAGTAACCTGTTAGACAAAACTGAAATTAGAATATAGTGATATTTGCATTTATTCTCCAGTATTTAGTGACTACTATTGAGGAAAATGGATGAAAAGATTAAATCCTACCTGGAAGCTCATATAGAAAGGTACAGTAATAGTCCAAGATAAATATATATCCTCTGCAACACCCGCAAAAAGATTATATTTAAGAAAGAAAAAGAAAGAATCAATCGATCAAGTGTATGATCAGTTGATTGGTGATGTAAAAGAGCACTGTTACGATGATTACAGCAGTCTGTGTGAGCAGACTTTCACCAGCCTGCAAGTGTGTGACGCCATGTGGTGCCCTCAGTGTTAATGATCCGGCAAAGGTGCATCCATCTGCTCCATCTACATTCATTCCTGTTTTTACTTAACTATTTTTTTGTTAAACCATCATTTGTTTCAATAACAATGCTGTACAATGCAATGTTTCTCTTCGTGAGTTTTTTTTTTTCTTTCAGGTTTCTTCTTTTTGACCAGGCCTCTGAGCATTTTGAATCTAGTTGTATCTATTTTAGAATAGGAAACAAGCAAAATGCTCATTATATAGTCAGAATAATCCCTTCTAGGCTAATAACTGAGCTGTATGTGTTGCCAGGAATATAACACTGAATTCTAATTATGAGCTTGTTTTATGCCTGTTCAGTCACAACAATTACTTATATTGTAGAGACCCACTGCTCCTCATGGGGCCCAAAGCCCAGGCTCCAAAAGAAGAAGAACTATTGTTTGGATTAGAGGCTACGATTAGGACTAAGGCGTGAACTGAGTTTAGGTTAGGTTATAGGAATGTAGTGGTAATGGTTAGGCTTAGGGTAAAGGTCAGGTGCTGACTGCCCACCATCCAGTCATCACTGAAAAATAAAGTATATAAAAAAACAGACCACAGATTGGATGCCCACATGTGCAGAAGAAATTAAAGAAAACATAAATAACTTCTAATATTTCACTCTTGAATATTTTGGTAATGGAGAAATTGGAAGGCAGTAGAAGCAGGATCCACTCAGGATGATGAGTTGGCAAAGGATGGTTAACTCTTGGGTGAAAACTTTTGAATTAACTCAAACCCAGAAGCAGACATATCCACAGAAAATCCTCCAAGGTCCTTAAAAAAACCCAAACATAATTTTATGATACTTAAAACAGGAACATTGTCACTGTAACTATATCGACCTTGTGAGAATCAAATTTATAATCACTGCACAAAACAGGATGCTCATTTAAAAGTTTAACACAATCATGAATAATAATCAAAGGTATAAAAGTAATCACAAAATGGTTTAACTATCTAGTTTTCTCATTTACAAAAAAATCAGTCTGAATAACATAAATTTTAACAGCACTATTTATCAGACTCAAGGTCTCAGCTCTGCTCACACTGCACGATAACATTAGCATTCTCTTTCCTACTTGAAATGGAAGAAGAAAACAAAGGGTTAAAAAAATGTCACATCTATGAGAGTTGTACAATACAACACAAGGCAGATACACAATTCTGGAGGGGATTATAATAATTACTATCAGTTTTTTTAAGAACATCCTTTGCATTAATCCTGAAACAGTCTGTAGCGGTAGGCCTACCAGTTTCCTTCTTTTCTCCATTTGTCTTTTTAGGAACATGTGTAGTAATTAGAATCAACTAAGAAGCATGGGAAATCTTTATCAACCTTAGTCAGAGGAAGTTATGAGAGATGCTGATTTTTCTCTATATCATGTGATAAATTTCCCTAGAAATGTTACTTTTTTCTGTATTTTTTGCATTTTCTGCATTCAAACCTGCATACATACATCAAATAGTGTATAACTTTTGCCACCATTTGTAGAGATCTGCCAATTTTCTCTAGCTTCACTCAGTTCTCTTCCCCTATCTTTTTGTTCAGGCATGACCTTAAAAAAAATACATCAAAAACCTCCTCTCTGTCACCTTGTGAGCTGTTGTGTGTTGGTCCCTCTCCAAATCTTTCTCATGAGCCTCTCCTTTCATCTTCCACTTTCAAAGGCTTTTGTCTCTTGTGAGACTGAAATGACAACACATTCTCCAGTATCTTTCATATGCAATAAATGGGAAAGGAAGAAATACATAATCCTTTTTTCACCTTTGGTATCTGCTGTCTGTTGCCTCTTATGTGATTTAAAAGGTGAGCTGAAGTGACACAGAAATGCTATGACAATCAAATACCATAAGCTGTTCACTGATGATAAAGAAATTACAAGGGATCAAAACAATTGACATGTATTTCTGTTAAGGTTGTCGAAATGATACCAGGAAAGCAAGTGAAGAAGTGCTCCCTGGACTCAGCGAGAATTATATTTAATTACCAAACAAACAACTCAATGGCAAAAAAAAAAGAAAAACAAGAACAGAAAAAAAAGGGTTACTTTGAAGCGCAAGTAGTGATGTTCTATTTTATGACTATTGACAGAAAGTACCAGTGATTCTTTTCTCCTTTAATAGGATTTCTAAAACTATTGTTTAGTTTGAAACCGATAAACAAAATATAATATTTTCTAGTTATTTACAAAGATCCTTCAGAAAACTGAAAAAAGCTGAACTAAGATACACTCAACATGTGATGTTTGCGCCATCAGCAATCTTGCCACACTGGTAAAGCAATCAGTGGGACCACTGGTAAAGATGTATAAAGTGCTTGAAACTGTATACATATTTTATTGCAGTCTCCATAAGTTCATATTTCTTACAGACTAAATCAATTTCAGAATGTAAAAAGGCAGAAGAACATATTAATCAAACACATCTGTATAGATTTTAATTAGTCAATTAGTCTTCGTTTGTTAAGGTGTATTTACACCAGGAAAGTCCTTTGACTCTGGAGGAAAACAAACTTGGAAGTCCTACTAAAGTCTTTTCTGTTGTGTACATTTGTGCTTTTACTACAACTGCAATACCATCTCAAATGTCAAAAGCATATTATACCATACTTGTTTTGCAGTGGAATTTCTAATTTTGGAAACACACGCTGTGAGCTGAATGAGAAAGATGCTCTGCGTGCCCTTACCCACATCATGCTGGCAACAGCATCAATAAGCAGAAAACAGATCAGATTTCAGTCAACCAATACATGCTGCACTAGCGTTAGCAATACTAAAGGGCTCATTTTTAATAAGACGCCCAGCAACAGTGACATGTGAAGTCCAAAAAGGCTTATATTTTCAGTGGTTGGTTCGGATCGAGGCCAGTCTGTAAATACTCCAGAATAAACTGCACCAGTTGGTTGAGAAGGGGTCCAAGGTCACCTCAAAAAGTGGGTCTTGGTCCGGTTGTTTGGTCTGCACCAGGTTTCACTTGAGTTTATTCACACACTTTGGCAATAATCTTCACACACAAGCAAATCGCACCAATAAAAAAAAGGGTAAAGTTTGCTTTTGGTTTCACTTTGGTTTTTGATAAAAGAAAAAAAATATACATCTTAAACTCTTAATCCATCCATCCATCCATTTTCTGTTCACCCTTGTCCCTTAATGGGGTCGGGAGGGTTGCTGGTGCCTATCTCCAGCTACGTTCCGGGTGAGAGGCGGGGTTCACCCTGGACAGGTCACCAGTCTGTCGCATAAACTCTTAATCAGTGAAACATTTTATCATCAAATATAAAGTATTAAAAAATGTGTTGAGTTCCTTGAAATTAAGTTGTGTTAACTGTGATGCGTTAACATTTTTACTTCCCAATAAACATACACTATTAGGACGCTATGCTTTAGGGTGGATCTGACCTATAACTGTCAAAGCAGTTTGGTCTTACACCAGCTGGCCTTTGCACATTACTTTACTGGGAGCCATGAAATGAGTGTGTCGCTTGTAAATATTGTTCATTACCTTTAAGGGATTTGTTGGACGAGTGCCCAGTTACATTTGAACATTTTAAGCTTTCATGAGTTCAAGCACAGCTTCAGACACAAAGGCAGCCCTGCTTTGGTCATCTTGAAATCTTCAGAACCCGTAGACTTTATGATCAAGTGAGACTGATCATAGCAAAACAAATATTTATGAAAAATAGACAAATAAATTATATGCTATATCTGTATTTATTTATTGTGATTTATACTTTTACAAACAGGAAATTGAGAAATAGAATATGAGTGAGTAATATATTTAATCTGACTAGGAAGTTAAAAAAACACTGTGAAAACTTTCCACACGGACTGCATCTTATATAGAGAGATCAATGGAAATGATCTTGTACCGGATTTGTAGAGAAACATTACTGCTTGAATCATCCAAGCAGTAATGTTTTAAGGAAATATCAGGTACTTAAAAAACAGGGAGAGCCAGTTAAGACATCCTCTATTGATCGCGCTAACTTTAGGTCAAATGGAAAACCCTTAGATGCGGGGAAATGGGAGGTCAGACTGAAGGCGTTATCTTTGCTACATCTCTGTTCCAGGACATCTGATTTTGATACTATCAGTTCCAAGAATAGCCTGGTCAGGAGATGATACAAAAGGTCCTCTTCATTAGGAGAGAACCTGCCACAGTGAAGGACAACTCTGACTGTTTTCCACTGCAGAGATGTAACAGAGAAAAAAAAAGAACACATATAATAAAATCCAACTGCTAAGGCTGCAGCTACAAATAAAACGAAGGTCCCTTATAGAATAGTTGTTTCCAATAATTTTTTAGTGCTCTTTCTGCCATAGTAATACTGTCATGCATTGTTTGCATCATGCTTTACAATTCTGTGTACAATGTGTGGATAATCCTTGGTAAGACAAAGTGTTACACATAATTCTAAACAAAATAAAAACTAAAAAATCCTTCACCTCACAGGCAAACAGAAATATTTGGCTGCTTCTAGCAGACCTCAAAACTATTTAGATGTAAGGACAGTAAAGTTTATCTGTCTATATGTTGGAGATTTATTTTCTGTAGCATTGCTTTATTCTGTTTTTCCATCTGACACAAGTTAAATCGCTGGGAAATAAGCTACATAATCATATAAGCCACAGTATTATTTCCGCAACACAATATCTAAAGACTGTGTTTAGCTGTGATACATGTTTGCATAATCTTTCCAAATATTTGTTCAAATTTAATTAATAGTACCAATAAAAAGTACAAACATGTAATCAAATACAGCAGACATGACAACGCAGTTGTGTATTTTTGTGCTGCAGTTTTAGATGTCCACCATCCCCTGATCCTGCTGCAATAATCAGCACTGACACAGGCAGGCAGACTATAATCCCCATTGATTAGAAACCTAAGATCAAAGGCTTCCACTGCTGTCGCTCTCACCTCTTCTCTCAGTTCAGTGCAGACTTGACTCTTTCTCTACCCTCCCTCTCTCCATTTATGTTGGTCTTTGCTCACTTTTTGGAAATGTGTTTATAAATAACATTAAAAAACAACTGAACTGTTTAAAGAAAAAACACATTTGACAAGGTGGCAATTTTTTCACAAAACCTTTTTTGGTTTTAACAAAAAATAGGTACTTGCAGCATTAACAGAGTATAATAGAAATATCCTTTCTTCTCCCTCAGTGTGTTAAATTCAGGAGTACCAGAAACAAAGTGAGAGACAAATTTAAGCTGTTAGCCTGATGAGGTACTTGCAACAAGCTGATCCAGGAGAACACTCATATGTTTTGCGCTGTCATGGTAGAAAGAGTGTACATGTCGATACCATCTAAAGTACTCTGCACCAAATCAATACAAGAATGGCTGGTAATGATGACATGCAAGAGCTTGAATACCTCATCCGCTTGTACTTAATCAGTTGTGTGAAAATTTTTCACATTCTCCTTTAGTTACAGGAATAAGTAAGCAGTAAAAATATTACAAGTTCAAAGGTGTACAAAAATTGCAGCTAATGGTGACATTTAATAAATGCAATTAAACATGCCACAAGATATTTAATATACTGCAAAACAAATAAACAAGTGCCATCTGGTGTTCAAACAGTGTGAGTGTGAAGTTATCTTTAGATTAGGATGGGAAATTCTGTACTGCTTTTTTAATTTACAATGGTTCAGGACAAATTCATTTAACACAACCAAGATACTTTTGTAGATAGTTTTGTAGTTAAAGGAAGCTTTTTGATGTACGGCCAGCAATTTAGAGCCTCAGAGCATTGTAACCTGTAAGGTGTGTTTGATTTAAGGTCTTTTAAAAAATAAATATTAAAACATTTCTATTTAAAATAAGTGAAAATATAATTTCTCTACTTTTAACTACATCATTTTATTTAAAATTAAATCCAAATCTACTGATAATTAATCAGAAAGAGTAAACAACATTCACTTAATTGTGGAAGATTAACAAATTTAAGATAAGGACTTATTCTGTTAGTGGATTGTTTCCTTCTGTTTAACATCAAGAGGAGTAAGAAAACAGTTTAACCAGAAGAAAGGTGGACACTGATTCAACAGCTATTTTGTTTTCTGTCTTTCCTCTTGACTCACCATTATCTTTAATTACCATCCCTCACTCTGCTACTATCGACGGCCTTTAATTATTCCATTACAACAGGGGAGAAGTTTATTCCCAAAACTGTTAACCTGCTTTACTGTCATTTATATCTCCAGAAAACAGTCTGTAATCAAATCAAAAGTCAAATTAAGATGTGATTACCGTTTTTTAGCCTTATATGTTAAAGATCAAAACACTCATAAACTATGCTTGGTATCTATAAAAAAAAAAAAAAAAAAAAATTTACAGACAGAAATAAAACCTCTAGTGAAAACACCTATATCTGATGAATGTGTCAGTTTAATAGGAACAGTTTACAGAAGCTTAGACGCCACAAAACTCTTAGATCAGCACTACAGAGACAAACATAAACTTTTAAATAAACTTTAAAGAGGTTTCTAAAGTGGACCATTTTTCTATAAAATATACAAAATGCCAGTAAAACAAATCATTGCACTCTGGTATAAGCCACTGAGCCATAAATTAAATGACTGCATTAAACAGAGAGGTGATTAATTTTCACATGGCAATACCATTTGTCCTGTCTGACTGTATGATAAACAGTCAGAGGGTCTACACTATAGGCATCTGATGTTAATCCTCTTAATAGAAAAAATAACATATTTAATCTCATTATCCATAAAAATAATAATAAAAAAAAACACGCTTTGAACTTTCGTGCCTGGGACTCCTGATAATCTCTGATTAGAACTTGAAATCTGTGTGAATTATCTCCCTCATTCAGCATGTAATCATAACAGGTTTCAGGTCCATTTTGTTAGATCCATGAGCTGAAAATTTAATTAACAGATTAAGATTACGAAGCTGCTTCACCCATGAGTAATTAAGAAAGGTAATGAATCACACTCCCAGTACAGAAAGAGCAAATGAAACACAGTGATTGATTTCTACAAGAACTATCATGTGACAAACTAAAACAGTTCAGAAATTTCTTTAACAAGGGAATCGGCTAACTATGCTAAAACAAGTTAGCTGACTCTCCTGAAAATTAGCATAAATCCTTAACCCTAAAGATGCTGCTGTTGGAATTCTGCAGATTCTTTAAGTAGGTGGAGTTTTAATTGTTTGTCACAAAATAATGTGGGCTGAGAATGTAGGATTTCTTTATTTATCACTCACAAATGAAGAAAGCCTTTATGTATAGCCCTACACCCCCATGTGTTAGCCTTCTTGTTTTGTGCAGCCACATAAATAAAATTAAAAATATACCTACAGTCCAGAATGTATGTAATGAAGCCAGATATGCAGGTCATAAAAAGACATAACCTCTCATTGTCACTGTGTGACATTAAATAGGGCTAAATGTTTTTTTTTTTTTAGATCAGGCAAAAGTAATACATATTTTTTTATATAATTTTTATTACATTCTTCAAGTTCCGACAGGAGCATAGACACCCCTTTTGTCTTCTACTAAACCAACAATTGAGTATAGTTAAGGAATTTCAAAAACAGAGAGAAAGGGAAAAAAGAGAGTGATTGAATTTCTGATCAGAATGATAACTGGTTTATTATCTGTGATCAGTAACAAATGGAGAGGAAGTAGTGAGAAAGTTACTCTCTGGTATTTCTCTCCAAGTGTTTTTTAGGAGTGCATGTAATAATTGAAATAAACTAGTAAATCTGATATTCATTCTGTATTGTAGATTCTTATTTTGTCAAACAAAGAGGTTGCTACTGTGTATGTAGACATCAGAAAAGTTGTGCAGAAATGCTTTAGTTGCCTCGCCCTCAATGACTGTTATCAAGTCATATTAGAGAAATAATAAAGTAATTTGCAACTGACGGGGATAAAAGCAAAATTTAATTTAAAAAAATCATTCTTCATTAAAGGACTTAGTTGGGAAAATAAAATTCTCCTGTACCAGGGGAACTGCTGGATTGATTTTGAGGGTTTTCTGATGTTAAAATTAAGGTGACATGGTCTAGAGATTTTCATACAACAGTGCTTTACCCCATTAGGGAATTTCTTTTTTCCCCCCTATTTGATTCAATAAATATATATTTTGTAAGTGTGCATAATAACAGTCTAATATATCCAAATCAGCAATATTATATGCGTATGGTCTTACATATTTTAAAGACCAGTTTCCTAACACATATTATATTTTGGGGACCCATTGGTCTAGCACTAAAAGAGACAGAGTGAGAGAGAGAGAGACACTGCTACAGTGTGTATACATGTAGGTGTATGTGTGCAAAATACCTTTATTTCCGTGGGAACCTTGTTATGTTGTGACTAAGCTCCTTCTGTGACTGCACCTTTCCAAGACAAAGGGATATTACATTAGAATCATAGAAATTACACATTTGAACCGCTCTCTGCCTGATTTAAGAGTAAAAAACATAATAGAAATTATGTGAATTTAAATATTGAGGTTAAGGTTACAAGCTCTGTCTCCATTCCCTCATCTTTTAAAGGCAAATACATAGAAAAGGCTCACAAACAGAAAAACAAAAGAGTTCACAGAGGCCTACACATCTACACCTTTCCCTGCTGAGATAGAAAAAGAGCACACAGAGGTTCCACTTTCTGCACAGAAAACAGGAAAAGTGCTCATTTGTTTTCTTCATCTCATGTACTGCTGGGGATTTGTGTTGCAACACGCCTCTCGAGGTGCTCTCACTGAAAAACAACCACCAAAAAATAAATAAAAATAGTGCCCACGCAAATACAAAAGAGAGCCCTGTCTGCTCACTGCTGTTCTGCTCATGTCCAGTAAGATACGGAGACGTGCTTTGCTCTTATAAGCTCTGAGGTTAATTCTTCTAAAAACAAAAAATCATTTAATTACCAAATTCATTTAATTTCTTCCAAGAAAGAAATCTGATTGAATCAACAAGAAGGTAAGCTCTGTTCTAAGTGCTTCAAACACTAAGTACAGAGTGTTGGATTTCTCTGAGAATAAAGAAACAAAGCAAGCAAGTCAAAATCAACAATACAAACTGAAAAATAGGAAAAAATTGAAAAATTATGCAAGTATCTTGGAGGTAACCGGTAATAAAAATGCAGAATCAAATATTCATCTCATAAAGCCTGTGGGGACTGCCTACTCACAGCGGTTTAGATTTACAGAATTAGAGATTAAGAACACAGATGGTATAAATTCTTACTGGGTAAACCTCTAAAGAAACTTGAACAAATGTCAATGTAATGTTTCTTCAGTCTAGTTCGGAGTTGGCTTGCAACAATAATTGAACAACGCACTTTTAATAGTTTAGATCATTTATTTGAAAGCTTAATTAAAAATGAAACGGTTTTCAAAAGGAATAACAATGTGGTACGCAGGGACAGCTGTAAGTATATATTTTTAAAGCTTTTAAACATAAGTTAGTTGTTGAAGAAAAGCTGGAAGATGCCACATACTAATTAAAATGTGAGTAGTACAGTTACAAAAACTTCAAATTCTGCTGAAATCATTAACAGAAATGTACTTTTAGAAAGCATTGTCTAATAAGAAGGCTGCAGAGATACCTTTGGTAGGACTGCTGCCTTGCCACAAAAAGGTTCTGGGTTCAAATCCTGGCCTTCCAGTCTTTCTTTCGTGAACTCTGGGTTCTTCCTAGAGTCCTTAAATATGACCCCTCCTCTAGTCCAATAAAAGGCAGCTCTTCTCTTGTCACAGTTTCTCTTGTTACTGGTTTGCTAGCCTTGATCACACTTTTTTGTAAAATCCTCAAATTTCCTACAGTGTTGAGGTTGTGGTCCTTTTAAAAACTTAATGTTAGTCAGTTGTAGCCCTTCCAAAACCAGTTTCAATTTATGTTGGAGCACCCAATTGTGTCCAATTTTCAACCGTCTGACACAAACTGTCACCATGAAATGACAGGAAACTGGTTTGGACATTCAAACATTGATTTGAAATCTTGAACCTGTCATGACATGAAAGCTGCTAAAACACCAGCATCGTCATCCACAGAGAACTGCCTGAGAAAGGACAGACTAAGAAAGAAGCTAAATCGTTTAGGCAGTGGGTCACACTGACAAGTCAAATGCCTCCTAACGAAATGTTTAGATCAGGAAAAAAATTGAGCAATTAAGCCACAAAGTAGAGACATGCTTGGAACAGACAATACGATGCTTCAGACTTTATGAAACAATAACAGTTATAAAGCATGGTGATGGTTTTATTGTCAGCAGAGCACTGTATAGACTATAAACAATGTACAATAAACTAAACCTTAGATATTTATTAAAATAATTATTGCAGTTGTATATTTTCATTCCAGTCGAAAAAAAGGTTCTAATAATTTTTTAAAGCGCCAAACTCAAGCCTAGTATGAGTGTAAGTAAATTTACATGTGTGTGCGTGTACACAGTCACACACACTGCCACTTTTACTGTATTTGCAGCCCTACTGTGAGAATACAGAGTTACATGCGGACTACTTCTTCCTCTGAGTGCTTTGTAGCTGTGGAAGCAACTCAGAGGGAAACTTTTGAATATGAATCTTATTATTCTCCTGCTGTTTATTTGCTGGACCAGGAGCAGCTGAAGAATGCCATTATTGCAAAAGGTAGGTGCATGAATAAAAAATATAAACAACAGGAAGAAATGCACATAATTTTTTTCTTTGTCTTTGGTATCACCAAGCAATAGCACCAATCAAAAGGCAGAAAGGTGAACTGAATGTGTTCTTGACTGAGGTGCAGATATAATGAAGAAAAACTTGAAATAAAAAACTATGCTCAGAATTTGAAAAATCACAATTTGACAGTTATGTCTCACAAAGAAATGAGATAAATTCAATATAAATCTGAAATTCATTAGTATAAATGGCCACATGGTAAAACTGTCATGTTTGCATAGCCATTAGGTCATGGAGAGATAGATGGACAAACAGTTATATGGATTGATATAAAATTAAAACATAGGTTTTATCTGAAAATTATACATTATTTATTTATAAAATCATAATAAAATATTTTTGAAAAATGAACTATTTAAAATATGTCTAAGATCTTGATGGTTCTATGTAATTTGTTTTATTTTCAAACTATATTTAAATATGTTCCTTACTGAGAAGAAGAAACAGAAAAAAAGAAGGTGCAGAGTTCACCCGTGGTCAAAAAATGCAACTGGATGCATTAGGATAATTTTGCAGCAAAATCCCATTTTGCATTTATGTACAGGATCAAACACAAAAGGCCTGAAGTCCTCAGATGTTGTTCCCGGTCAGTGAAAACACAGAGGACTAAGAACTACTTAATGCATTTTACTGTCTCTAGCCTTAAATCTCAAAGTACCAAAGCCACCCAAGCCACTACATAAATCATATTGGCTTATTGAATTTAAAATATATGAAATATCACGGATGATAGATAGCTGATATTTAGACAAGATGGCACATGGCCATTCCTGTCTGTGTGTGTCTGTGTGTGCGTGAACTAGAGAAACAAAGCAAAAAAAGTGAGAAAGAGATTGAAAGACATTCACTCTATCACTCGATCAAACATGCAGACACAAACATGTTACTGTACTTTACAGCATGTTCAGACTTTATAGGAATCCGCCTCTACCCGTGATTTTTATTTTTTTTTTTAACAGTAGACGATCCTATTCCTTGTTGATGTAGCAGATGGATTACCTCCCACCAGTCATTTATCAACTGCCATACCAAAACCTGCCTTTGCCCTCTTTGCGCCAGTGAAAAATTGGTTCCAGACCCTCTTTTTTCACCAGAAAATAAAAATCATTTAGTGTGTCGTCAAATGGGTCTCAATGCGTCGTCCAATGGAGCAATTGAGCAGAAAAATGTTTTATTTCATTGTCTGTTTCAAGTGAGAAGGTGGCAAAAGGCAGGAAGAAAACAGAAAATTGCTGTGATCATCAGTGTAAAGTGAACATAATAGAAAAACTTCCTTAGTTTCCTTTAATCCCATCAGCTGGAGTTGTAGATGCTTCAAACACAATTTATCACACAGCAAAATGGTTACAAGAGTTCAAAAAATGTCTTCATATTAAATACCTAGTCCTGAAGCCACTCTTAAAGTTAATGATTCTAAGAGTTTCATAAACTTAAAAAAATCTATATAAAACAATTCCTGTTTTCTTCCTGTGCATATAAGGCTTCTCATTGGGTACTTCGACTTCCTCCCACAGTTCAAAAACATGTCTGCAAGGTTTATTGGTCTCTTTAAATTGTCCTTAGGTGTGAGTGTGTGTGTGCTGAGGTGTCCTGTGTGCCTCTATGTTGCCTGATGATGGACTGGCGACTTGTCCAGAATATGCTCCGCCTGCTGAAGATCCGTCTTTCAAACCTGACTTCTGGCTTGAGTTTAAGTCTGACTTTATTGAACGTAGTGCAGAAAAAGAATAAAAGTTTTATACAAACAAAATAAATGTAAAACAAAAGCAAACAAAAGAAAAATGATAGTAAAGTAATATTTACACGTTGATAGGAGTGGGTAGAAGTATGAATTTATTTTTACACCCACCCCTCTTACATCTCTAGCATCATCCAATAAATTATCATTCATGTTAACTTGGTTTTTACAGACGTAGTATTTTCTATATGCACTGTACTATAACTAGTACAGTGCATTCATAGTTGAATGCCCGTTTAAGCAAGCATAATTTTTAACACGTTTGAAAGACAGATACATACATAATGCTCATCAGGTCTGAGTAAGTTATCACAATCCATAGCCGATGGCATGATATGGGAGCCTCCCTTCTGTCAGACTGCCCTAGGGCAGCTGTGGCTACAATCCAATAGCTTGCCATCGTCAGTGTGTGAATATGTGCATGAATGGGAATGGTTAATTTCATTGTAAAGCGTCTTTGGGGGTCCTGAAAATGCTGTGTATGTCTGAAGTCATTTCATTCATCCTCCAATTAATAAGCTCCCCACATCTACCTCAGTAGTTCACAAAGACAGCCAAGTCTTTGTCTGAAGGATGCACTGAGGTGAGGGCTGAAGGTCTGGCAGTGGAAAATCCAGGTGGATGATTGGGATTGTGAAAGGAGCGTGAGAGAGACAAATGCAGCAGTTCTCAATCCACTTCCTATTGACTCTCATTGCAGAGAGAACATTATCAGCATTGCAGACCTTAGGGAATATAATCCTGGGCGTCTCCCTGAAATTCAAGAAGAACCGTTCTCTGGTCCTCTAGAGTAATCAGCTTAAAAATCCAGTTAACTGAGGACATTAAACCAAGAACATGATGATATGTGCTATAATAATTAGATAGTGTATCAACTCCAAATGTTTTGATTGAAAATGAAGGAAATAATTAGAAGCTCTGGAGTGATAAACCTTAAGGGAAGCAAGATAAGAAGGGAGTACTAATCCCTTAAAATTTAATAAAAGACATAAACCTGGCTATAAACTGTATAAAGAGCATGTATAAAGATTGTGGTAATAATTCTAGATATATAGATGTGTGCATGTACACCTCTATCTAAAAAGTACTCACCTGAGGCAGAAATTATGCTTCAAGACAGAAATATAAATATCAGATCACATCAAATTGTGTATGTTTAAAGGAAGATTAATGATGGTTGACCTGTGCTCCACTTGATACAGTGAAATATTTTTCCTCCCTATGTTAACTATAAAAAAAATTAAACAGACAATGAATATTAAAGTAAAGATTCAAAAAGAATCTTCACATATTACTTTGCTAGAATTAAAATCCTTACATATGTTTGGGAAAATATACAAATAACTACTGGGGGATGTATTATATACTATATATGTAGTAGTGGTTGAATTTGAAGTGACAATGTAAAAATTGCATGCTAAAACAAACTGAATGTTATTTTCAGGTCTCCAGGTACACTGTTTGCCAAAAAAATATTGAAAGAAAAACAACAGCAGCAGGGTTTTCACAGAGTGTTGTATCCAACAAAATTCATGGAAAGTTAAGTTAGAAAAGGTGCAAAACCACAGAAATAACCACCATTATAAGAGAGACGTGAGGCAAAGCCTGGTGAAGAGTTTGGTGGAGATTCAAAAGACATCAAGCGTGGCTGGGGTAAAAACTTTGAGAGCCACCACAAAAAATCCACAATCAGAGATGGTTTGGAGACTTCCTCGTCTGCTAATCAATTCTAAAATCAGTGTAGTCACCTACCATGAAATGTTAAAGCACATGAAGGATTATCCAGAGGAAGACGTGAGAAAGCAAATCCAACAAAGTGTGCTTCCTTCATACCTCAGAAGCCCCACAAGCCGACTGGCTCCATGCCACATTCTTGTAGTAAGTCATACAAAATGAGTCCTGGTCACCAAATACTGAATGTATTTACTGTATAACAATGTGTACACTTTACTTTTCAGTGGGCCACAATAGAACAATTTTGCATTAAAAGTCTTGATTTTGTTGTTTTTATATAATATAAAATTTTTTGAAAAAATTTAATTTTATATTGTCACTACCTGAAAGCCAAATAATTTAATTCGCCACACAGATAAATGACTGATAACACTGTGTTTAATGAATACCTATAATAGCTGAGTTTAAATTTTCAATTAAATTACTGAAATAAATTAGCTAGTCTTCTCTATTAAGATGCATAAGAGACAAAGCCCTCAGTTGTGTTTTTGTAGATTTTTAAACAAGTTTTAAAACAACAACATGGCATAAATGTTAGCAAAGGCTAGATTGCCATTTCAACAGCGTTGTTATTCACACTTCTGGAACAGAAGACAGCACAGAAACAATCAATGAAGCAAATAATTTATATGTTAATGTCATCACAAGAAATGTGTTGACAAAGATAAGTTTTCATTTACTTTAAAAACAACATGTTGACTTTAGCTTTGGTTCATTCTCTTGATTGAAGCCGTCAACCAAAAACTATATCTTGCAGTCACTTTTGAAGTACAAACAGTTAACGTTGAAATTCCTGTTCCTAAATTCAATCTTTTTCTTTCTCGTCAAAAATGTCCAGAGAAAACAAACAGTGAAGTGAACCCGTTTCATATTTACAGGACGAGGAACGAGTCCAGGCAGAACAGGGAAAAGTTACACTTTTTTTTTTTGTTGGTGAAATTAGTTCAGTAACACACATTAATACTTATTGAAATGTCAGTCACACACTACATTAGAGAAAGAACGATGTTTGTTTAATTGTTACAGTTGCGTATGAAATAAATCCCTTCTTATGAGCAATACACTTCCTGATAATCTCAAAAGATGGCCCTGCTTGCCAATGAGCAAAGCTGCATTTGCAGAGTGAGAGGGAGCTTTGATAAAAGTTTTTCTATTACCTTGGTTATTCAAGCAAATCCAGTGTATGAACTGTGCCTGTTTTATTGATTTCTGGGAGCCTTTTCAGACATTTAAAAATCATCTCCTTGAAAACAGTTTGCTATATTCTTGCCTGTAAACCAGTGAGGTTTTCCATAGGAAGTAGGATTTATTCAAAATAGAACAATGAGGCAAATATCTGTGCTTCCCACTGCTGAATTTAATACGCAACAAAAAAGCTTCAGTGGTATTACAGCTGGTGTTTCTTATATTAAAGATGTAGTGATGCAGTTATGTTGTGGGGTTGTGATTAAATTAAAGAATCTTGGTCTGACTGTGCAAAGGAAGTCACAATCAATACAAAACTCATTAGTCTACTCACACAGTAATCATGTGTACAAGGAGATCTGCAAGACTGGGCAAAGTAAAAGATAAAATAATTTTTATGTAACAGTGCATGGAAATAATGAAAGAAACAAACAATAGATTTGCACAGGTGCACAATATCACAGAGACTGTATTTCTAAAGACACAAGAACAGTAAAATTGTAAAAATTAGCTTTTGGATTGCAAATAAATAAAATGTGATGAATCAACACGTGATCTCACACACAATCCATCCATCTCTTTTCCACATTCTCTTACATTTTTTCTGGACTGAGAAACAGGAAGAAATTATCTGCACATTTTGCATTAGAAATAAAAAGTATGAGTCAGAGAAATCTAGAAATAAATTACTTATAATGCTAACAAGCTGTACTTTGAGTTAAGTGGAAATTACAATTAGGCTTAGATGAAAAGCGATATTAAGATGCACAATTTCAGGAATTTCAGAAAAAAAACCTTCAGCCTCTACAATAGGAAATATTTTTAGCAAGCTTTGCCTAAGGTCAGAATATCTCAGGAGGATGGCGGTGGTATATGGACTGCCTGTGTGATTAATTACTGACCAGTTGAAGAACATTTAATAGCCCTACCACGAGATCATAAGCAGTAAGGAGATTTAAACAGTCTGCACTGTACATCTCTTTGTTTATAACTGCGCACAGGAGGCCAGGGATTTCTGAAGCAAATCTTTTATCTTTTAGATTGTTCAGTGGCTATTTATTTTCCATTACGGAGTTATGCCAAAATCTAGAAGGAAACCTAGTTCTTTAAAGCAAGTGCTGGTCCAAGGCCGGGTATTTGGACTGCATGTACTTTCAGTAGGAGATCCAGGATGTACACAGTCATACACAGGTCAGTGTAAAATGTTGCATCAAGTTACTAAAATAGAGATGGGCTGGCCCTGAATCAGCTGAAAAGGACTGAAATTTGGGACATTGTTTTAATGTATGCCGTTCTGCAAAAAACTTTAATTTAGTTCTCTAGGTTGTGTTGTTGTAAAATGGTTCTGGAGGTTGTTAGAGACAGGACTTCATAGTACTGTTAAATACTTAAGTCTCTTAAATACATAAGTTTGGGAAAATATACAAATATGCAAATACTCATGTCTTTTAGCCTGCCAATAATCCTGTGTTGTGCTGCAGTCAATCTGAAACTAATCTCTAGTGTTTTCGTCTTTAATTCATTCATGTAGGAAATTCTGTGAAGCTCTTAGTTTCATAAATTAGATGTGGAACCTGTCCTGTCATAATTTTTGCACCCAGGTGCATTTCAGAATTTTACTAAATGAGGGACACAGTGTCCCTCATACAGCCAAATCTCCAAAAGACGGACATAACTGCACAAAATACAAAACTGTTGCGTTCCTGTCAGAAAGTCAGGAAACATATTTCCTACAAATATGATTTTCAAGACAGTTACGGTTGTTATGAATGTTAACGTCAAATCACCTCCTGTCTTGATCTATATTTTCAGTTTAGCCACTAAAAATGAGTAGATCTCTTTTTAAATGTAAAATATATTACCACCATGAGACACTTTTGGTAGCAACCAGCCTGGAGAAAATTTAATTATTTGACAGAGTAATATAAAGCAACAAAATCAATAATAGATTCTTTTATCAGTTATTTTATCATTCCTTTCTATATTTTCACGAATTGCATTTTCTGTTCGGTGATCCTCCTCCAATGATATCTGTGTTTCAGAGAACAAAGATCAAGGTTGCTGTATTGATTGTTTTCTTGTTTTTGTTTTTTCGTCATGAAAAAAATCTGCTGCTTTTGGTGCCATCTTCCTAACTGAATCAGCTCCAGCAAACATTTGTGAGTTCACACACGCCCTCAGTGACAGATAGCTATGACCACATAACGTGATACTTGATCATTTGTTATTGTGGCTCTATTGATTTGTGTGTAACATGGTGAAACAAGTCTTATTCAGAAGCATTTTCACAGCCTTCAACCTCACACTTCTCTACTCATTTACACAAAATGAGATGCTTTGTATGTTGACTAAGATGCTGAATAGACCGAAATATGTGTTTGTGATCTGGAGCAACACGGAGAAATGAGAAAGAAACATGACAATGGATTCACAATATCAGCCATACTACTGAAAAAAGAAAAGAAAAAAAAAAACATCCTGCTGATAAACAAAGCAGTACATTATTCAATCAGTAGGAAATTCTACAAAAGTCATTCTCACCAGGGGCTGATTCCAAGTCGAGTTGGTATGCTGCCAGCTCAACTTGGAAAAATGGCTTTCTGCTGCCTGAATCACTACAGTAACCTAGACTAATTAAGTAAGCAGCCTCAGAGAGGTTTGGATGTCTAAATGTTTCCCTTGACCACTACAGTACTGTCTACAGGCTGTGGTTTGAATAATGACAAACATTTGCAAGCTGTAAACACAATGTGCATACATTTAGTTGCACTTTTCAGACAGGAAGCTTGACTATGCTCTGTTGTACATTTTTATTACCTTTTTAAAAACTTAAGGCATATGATACAACTAGAAAATGTGTTCTGCCTTTGAGCTATTACATTCTATTCTATTCGTGTGCAATGTATTTTATATTAAAAGAACCAGACCTGACTTACTTTAGGTCACCATCTTCATTTTTCTGTCATTTATATAACAATAAAGGCAGCCTTGGTAATTTTATTTCAACTCTAAGGAAATCTTTCTACTACCTAAGCTACTGAATGCTTTTAATAAATAATGAGATCTAATCACCAAACTGGGATTTCAGTTAAATTGAACTTTCAACTGGTTTTTGCAAATGTTTGTGAA
Source organism: Girardinus metallicus (assembly GCA_903067095.1). Lineage (NCBI taxonomy): Eukaryota > Metazoa > Chordata > Actinopteri > Cyprinodontiformes > Poeciliidae > Girardinus > Girardinus metallicus. Next base: position 30,430 of record CAEGAE010073185.1, read on the forward strand.
ACTTTTTAAGTTTTTCTTGTCTTATTAACATAGAAGCCTGTCATCATAATTATTGTTGGCCGTTTTATTGTAATGAAAATAAGAGTCAAACACTCCACTCAACTGCGTCTCACCCACAGAGAAAAAAAATAAGCTCTGCAGTTTGACAGTAAATAAAGCAAATTAGAGCTTCCTTTGAATTAGAATTGTGAAGGGTTTTAACTAGATAATGAGAGCCTCTTAACACTTAAGCAGTAAAGCAAGTAATTGCTTTTTCATGGACTCATATTTTGAATTTCCATCATGTGGTGAGACTAACAAAATCCAATCTCACGGATAGCAATTAAACTCTTCAATGAACTTCTGACATGGTTCAGTTCCAGCGTAATCGCATAACTTACTGTGATCCATACTTAATTTCCCTTCAGGATGTCAGGAATGTCTTCAGTGTGTAGAATAGCCTCTGTTCTGTTAAAGGCATGTCCTGCTGTCATGTTCGGTGTCGGCAGTTATGAAGATGACTCATTTGCAGTGACATGCGCGTACACTAGGAAAATATATTTGCAATTTGGTTGCCTTTTTCCCCTCTCAGGAAATTTAGAGCAGAAAGTACTATACTGGCAAACCAAAGTGAAATAATTCCATATTTGTTTTCTTAAAAGTGTGTTATTTACAATTTCAGGAATATAAAAATCTGTTGATTCACAGATTTATCAAACGTAATAAATATCGTTGCATTCCCAGCACTTTCTTTTCTGTAACTATTCTCTTAAATACATTTTGTCTCAACAAATTAATCTTCTGTTTCCGATTGATTTCAACATTTCCAGCAACTAAATTTGTATAGAATTGAAATCAAGTGCTGCAAGTAAGTTTGAATCCTCTGTACCATTGAAACTCTGTTTCTTCAATGAATCTTCGCATACTCTCTGTAAAGGACACATGCATGTTAATGTTGTGAAATGCATTTTGAGAAGCCTTAAAAGATTAAAATCCAAAATTACAATTAGTCTTTGCATAATTTTCAGCTGATTGAAGTGCTTAAAAATTGTGTGCATTCTGTTTTTCTTTTATGTATAACAAGCTGGAATTGATCATTGACATATAATTTATTGCATTGGGTAAAATATAGCAATTATCCTCTCATCATCATAACATTTATTAACTAACTGATAATGTTGCAAACCTCCAGAATCTGGCTCCATGACTGGGGATGTTTCCTGTTTCTGTTTTAGCTACTCTTTCTCAATGTTGGATGCCTTAAAGCGTCGATAGATGATGCACTAATGTTTCAAAATATGACAGAATGCATTTATTGTGTGCTGTGCACAGTTGCATAGCAAAACCTAACTGTTCCTGTGAGGACCAACTTTAGACAATACATACATAATTTTTTTACAAGCGCTGTCTTCATGCAGTTAGATTTAAAACCAAAAATAAAGTATTGAATTATTATTATAGTCCAAAGTGCTTTACAGAACTCCCAGAAAAAAAAAGAATAAAATAGTGAACTATATGTATTGTTAAAACATTGCATAAAAGGAACGTGTGTTAAAATACAGATTAAAAAGGCAAAACATAAATAGATGGTTCAAACAACTAATTAGTCAGATTATTTGATCAAAAGCTGCATTAAACAAAAATTATTTTAATCCTCATCTACAGTAGCAATGGCCAACAGTTTTTGCCCATCTCATGTTTTTGGGGCATTTGCTCCAGAGCTGAGGCCATAGAAAATAAATGCTGCCTCGCCTAATTTAGCTCTGGTGTTGGGAACACTGAGTAAGCAGGTCTCTGAAAACCTGAGAAAACCTTAAAAGCGATAGCCTTTGTGCTTTACCACAAATAGCAAAATTTAACAATCTACTCTTTGAAAAACAGAGAGCTTGTTCAGTGGAAGAGAACAAAGAACTGGTGTGTGTTATGATCCGTTTTCATAATGTTAGTTAGGACTTTAGCATTTTGGATGAACTGCAGCTGCCTGTTTGATTTTTGAAAAAGTCCACTAAATACACCTTTGGAGTAATCGAGGCTACTAAAAATAAAGCATGTACCAGTTTTTCTTCTTGATGTGTGCCGTAATTACTTATCATCTAGATTTCGATTTTTTCACACATACACAAATCCACATTATTCCAACAAATATTGACTTCTGAACTCTTCCTGAGTCAAAACATTAGTATTGCTGTTTCTAAATGAATATGAACTTGTTTTCTTTGCATTATTTGAGGTCTGAAAGCACTGCATCCTTATTGTCTTTTATATTTGTTTATTATATTTGTATGCCATTTATGTCTCTGCAATATGCTTATGTAAAGTTAATTCAGAGCTTCAGCGTGTAAAATACTGTGATATATCTCGGTGTTAATAGGTGTGACAAAGTATTTTAAATCCATACCCAGAGGTAGAGAGGGCCATGTTCATCTAATCTTTCTGCCTTTCAGAGATAAAGGACTTGTATTCAGCCTTATAACACCAGAACTGAGTCAAGCACAGGAGGGATCCAAGCAATGCTTTTGATTTCCTGCAGTCTCCATTTTTAATACAAGTCTGAGTCACTGTGCGATGGCTACCATATGCCTGCTTGTCCAACAGCAAGAGCAGATTTCATTACTGAACTGGTTGCTGCTAACAAGCTGCTGCTCCTCTCACACCGCTCTTTGTTTCGCAAATGTGTAGTTGTGATGGGGTGTCCATGCGGATTTAAATTTCTCTTACTGTGTGCGTGACCCTGAGTGACTTGTTTCCAATAAAAAATGAAATCCATTGCAGGGGATTTTTTTTCCCCCTCGCAGCGAACCATTTTCTTTTATTACTTCACCTGCACTTCCTTGAGCCACGGGGTGTGCTCCCATGCTGCAACTCGCTGAGAAGTATCGGCAGCATCTATCTTGTGGACAGAAGTGCTGAGTGGCTTTTATTTCTCAGCAGACCACATAAAAACCATAGCAATTAAAAGCTATTGGGCCATTCGACTTTGTCTTCTTAGGAGGAAAAAACAGTGGAGTAGCATGAGAAGGAAGAAGAGAAACGCATGATGCTGAAAGAAAGAAAATGAAACCTGAACTGATGAGGCTTAACAGCGAAAAGACCTCTATGTTAGGCATTTTAGATAAAAAGGAATTACAAAGTGTGAAAAAGACTGAGTTTAAAGGTGATATGTTCACAAAGAGCTCTAACATAGAGGCAATTTAAAGTACAAAGATCAGGGGCCACTAAAGTCTCAAGTTTTAACTTCTCCTTATCTGATTTTGGCAGAATATTTATGATGGATCAATGATTTTGTGCAAATCATTGAGCCATCTATTCGCATGGGAGAGATTATCATTACAATTTTATGTAATATTTATTTCAGAGCATTTCTCTTGAAATTCTGCATTTCATTGAGAGGAACTTACTTAAAGGATGAAAGACTCAAGTACAGAAATATGTGTCCATTGTTGTACCTGGCCATGGTCTTTCTACAGGATTCGATAACAGCAAATCAGAAGTGTTAATATGAAGGAAGTTCTCATTAATTAAAATTGATGTTGCTCATTCTCCAGCTGCATTTTATAAGTGCAGCTGGAGAAATTCCCTTTAACAGGAAACTATAAAAAAAAAAGTTGCAGCTCAGTATATGGATTTTTTTCTTCTAAGAGATCGATTGATATTGATCTCTTAGAAAAATTATCGGTTGTTCTCATGAAACCAGATGAAAATCGACACTTAACTGTTGCCTGCAAAAATTTCCTGTCCAGATGCTCCTCACTAAATATTTCTTGAAATAATTATTAAAAAAAGGGAAATAAATTCCAAAATGAATACAATAAGTTATTATTCAATTATACATCATTGAATAATAACTTCTGATCATTTGAACTGACAAATGATCAGAAGTAAGAAGTTATAAATTTTTGTTGTCTTCAAAAAAGACAACAAATTTTTTTTTTCCCAATCAGAATTTTCCTACTTTACATGTAGGATTAAAATGAAAAACAGGTGAGACAGAAATACAAAGAAAACGAAAATTGTAAGGGGGCAAATATTTCATAACAACATATAATGAGTAAGACAGGTCAGGAAGAACCAGGGGATAACAAGAGCATTACCTGTTATTATGTGCCTCACTGGAAAGCAGCCTGGCCAAAAGAGGAAAAAAAAGTTGGTAGCTAAGAATAAAAAAGCTCCTCACAATGTATGAAGGGTTTCACCTTCCAACCTGTCACTGTAGTCAAAATCTCAAAGTAAAAATAGAAAATATCTAGAAGGGAGATTGGGAATAAGTGGACTATTATTCGAGGTGGGGTCTTCCAAATTAAAGCTGAACTGACAAATGATCAGAAGTAAGAAGTTATAAATGAAGCCGACATTGTGTAACCAAAGAAAAGTCGGTTGAAAATTAACAGTGGGCTATGCAAGAAAAATGTCACAGGGATCACTGATTGAGTAGGATAAAACAAATCGGCCGTATCAAGACATATTTCTCTACTGTTTGAATTATAACAATTCAGTATCAGTATTTCAAAATGCGGATATTTTGAAAAATAAATCAATAAATGGATAAATAAATAAACTTTCTCAGAAAAGTACATTTAGACAGATAAGAGTTTAACAGAAAATGAATGCAAGAAAGCTTACAGTTAGATCAGGATTTTATTCACACTTCATTTAGATGTAAGCCAAAACAAAGTTAAGCTTTTCAACAGTTTTATGTAGTCATGATATTATTCTTAAAATTAAAGTCAGTCCAGGAGGTGATCCTGTTGCTGCTCCAGTGCAAACTGGTTTCTCCTTCTAAGCATTTAGTTTGGAGTTGCAGGAACACAGCCCAGCAAAATAAACTTACAAGTGTCTGTAATTACTTTAAGTCAAGAAGAATGCATCAAATATACTGAAAAATCCTTGACTGTGCCTGCGTTGTGTGTCTACATTGTTTGCTCCTCAGTACTCTAACAAAATCTACATCCATTCCCCTCGATGGTGATGGTGTTGGACTTTGTTCTGTCCTTCAACAAACTTTCCTCACATACCTTATTCTTTGTCACCTTTGCCTCTCCAGATTTTCTGTCTCTTTTGGTCTTTCAAAGTCTACTTGTCTTTGTGTCACTTTCTCTCTGCTGACAAGACAGATTCAGTGTATTCAAATGGAAGTTAAGGACAGCATATTGCATTATTCAAACCCCTCAACGACAGGCGGAGCAAGGAACAATGACAGGCAAATACCTATTAAAGCAGGTCATTTCCTGTGCCAAGCAATCCAACGAACACCACGGTAAAAAACCCGCAGCATCTCTGAAAGGAGTTAAATAAAACACATGCAGCAAAGTTTGGCCCTTACAGGATAGAAGCAGTTTAGATACAATTAGATTAGTATGTTAAATGAAGAAGACTGACATGACAGTTTTCCATGCACACAACATGGCACCATATTACACTGTGATCGAAAGGCAAAAGAGGTCAGTCAGTTACTGAGCCTACAGTGAACCTTAGCAGAAATTACTCATTCCAGACGTTGTCATGGAAAATCTAACAAATGAAACCAATATCCTGTACATTTCAAAGCAGAACACACAACCAACTGTCACACAGCCCTCAGGTCCAAATACTGAGATTCACATTTGGTACAGGTGTAGGAAATGTAACCATGTTCCATATCTAAATTGTACTCACTATTTTTTTTTAGGACTACTGAGTTTTTCTAAGTTTGCAGCTCTGGAAGTTTAAAATCTATTAAGTAGCTACATAACTTCATATCCTAAAAGGGAATAGCCGTACAGATCATCATTAATAAACAGAGATCACAAAGACCAATTCTAGATATGGCTTGAACTCTCTTTACTAAAGATACCAGTACATCATTTACACTGGGTTTTTCAAACGGCTAATTTATTCTCATCCTTACTTTGCACACTTTTCCACCGAATATACTTATATCTTTGTGCATTATGCATAAGCATAATTTATTATTAATACCTTTATTGACTCATGAAATCACATAGTCATTTTGTTATCGGACATATTGAAAAAAAGCAACTGATTAATTATGGCACTCTTTCTGACCTTTTGATGTAGTGATCTCTTTAGACCGCAGGGAGGAAATTCATGTGATTTCATCCAATGGGAACAAACAGCTTGCCAATAGCCTTTGGCTATCTTGTTGTGCGAGTAAGCACACTGTTTCCCATGGCCAGATCAATGCCTCTCGATTAAGGCTGCCTGGGTTCCCCCTACAAAAGCATAAGCTATTTTCCTCTTTTCTGCTTTTCCAATTCATATTCAACAAAACAATACAAGTAAATACAAATTTGAATGGAGTTAAAGTCATGCCGCTACACAAAAAGATAAACTGTGTTCACAGACAGACAGAAAGCATCCGCCTTATGGTATTTAGCACAAACGTCAGATAGTGCAGAGTCCCACTTAAAAATCAATGGGCATTTGCAACAATCAATACCTGGGTTCCTATGAGAAGCAATTAGAAAGACAAACCATGTAGTGCGTTCTGCCTCATCTTCTCTATTGTGGGGTCAGAACACCACTTAACACTGCTAGAAAATCTGTTTGAGGAAAAACATCAAACAACATAAGTTATTGTTGTTGAATATAAAAACCAAAGTAGTCAAAAGACAGCTAATGTCTAGAATGAGCTTTGGCTTTCAAGGATATTTTTTTTTTCCTAAACAGCAACTCAGAGAAATTTATATAGTTTTTCCTAATCAGTTCATATCAATTTTTCACTCTGCTTGCATTTTTATGTCAACAGTAAGAACAAATTAAGATAAATGTTGGCTTTTACCCTCTTAACTATTGGTCCCAGTTACTGTTATGCTGTTAATTACAAAATTAATCATTAAGTCATTTGATCTTGACAGTTTTCAGAGTTTTTTTCTTGTTAAAAAAAAAAGTCTACAATAAGATTGGGCTTTCAAGTAGCTGTCTGCTATGAGCGCCATCATGTTTTTGATGATTTTCCATATAATTTGATAGGATTTTTTTTTATGTTGTGGAAATAGTACTTACTTTTTTAAATAAATACCCCTCTGATAGGGCCCATTTTTATCATTGATGGTAGATTTCAGACACCATTTCATATGCTTGTCATCTTGGTAACCAAAATATGTTCTGGTTCATTGTGAACTGCACAATGATGGGAATTATGCTGTTCAAATTAACGGTATTACTAATGGCGTTACTCCTTTCAGTAATAGGTGATCTAAAGAAATACTCCGCCATCATTATAATGTTTTCTTTACTGACAATAAAATACAGTGCAGGCATGTTACAATAATTCAGCACACTGAAGGTTAAAGCTGTTTTCTTCTGACTTTAAGATGGGAGGACAAAAACAATTATATAAATGCCTAGAAAAAGTAAAGCGGTCATTGAAAACCAAGTACAGACAGACTTGGGCGAGTATTCACACACAAACACGTGTACAGTGTAATCACGCTCCAGTTCTAAAGTCCTTACTCTGTCTCCCTGTAGCTCAGAAAACAGACTTTCAGATTACTCAGGTCTTCTGGTTCTAGGCTATACTGCATTCCCAGAACCAGAACCAAAGGTGGAGAAGCAGTTTTTTTTAATGCTCCTCTAATTTTGACCAAACTTAAATAAAACTGAAAAACCTTTGATGCACCGAGTTCCTTCAATCGAGGCTAAAGTCCCACCTATCTAGAACTACTTTGGTTAATAATAACTGGTACATATATTAATGTATTTTATATATATTTAATGATGATTAATCTTGATGATTTTGTTGACAATGTTTATTACTTGTTTGACTATAGGTTACTGTTTTGTGTTTTTATTATGTAAAGCACTTTAAACTGCCTTGTTGCTAAAATAGGCTATACAAATAAACTTTAATTTGAAGTAATTGAAAAGACAGATAAGTTATGGAGTGCTCAGATAATACAATGGTCACATTTGTGGAAGTACAGACATTATTCTTCTCCAAAAGACACAAATAGCAGCACTCTATATGTAAATGTAAATTTTGGCCTGGAACAAAGTGCTCTTTGAACCTCATCTCTCAATTTCAACAAAACTAGTTGCTAAGAACAATGGAGTGGATGCTAGCAATTGCAGTCTCTAGCTTGAGTACTGGGGTGCAGTACTCAAGCTAGAGTACTGCACCCCAGTACTCTAGCTTGGGGTAGAGTACTGGGGTATTCTACCCCAGTACTCTACCTCATGCAGAGTATGGGGTGCAGTACTCACATGCAACCACGCACTCACATGGACACAAATTCAAATGTTAATGTAAATTAAATCTTTGATATCAAAATCTATCTGGCTGTCATGACCCAGGCAGAATAAACACCCAGCATGTTAACAACTTACAGGTAAATGAAAACTAGAAAAAAAAAAAATTCACAAGTTGCACGTCAGTGTTAGCATAAGTACAGGCACTGTTGACAACCAGATGAAGTGGCAGACGTGACATCAAATGTTCATAAGAGACAGCAGAGCCAATCAATGAGCTTGTGGGCGGTCTAAAGGGATACAGGCTTCAGCTTGAGAGGCTATTTATCACTGGGACTGTGATAAATATGTCACAGTTTTATGTGACATAATATAAATATATCTTAAATGGTACACTATTTTAAATAGTGTACCATTGCTATGGGCCATGGGCTGCACAGTGGCACAGATGTTTGCATTGTTGCCTTGCAGCGTGAAGATTTTGGGTTCTAATCCCAGCCGGAAGTCTTTCTGCATATATTTTGCGGGTTCTCTCCAGGTGCTATGTCTTCATGGAGTACCAGGACGCCATGAAGTGTCAGGTTGACTGAGCTCTCTAAATTCTCCTTAGGTGTGCATAATTGTTTATCTTGTCTGTATCTGTGTTGCTCTGCGATGGACTGGCAGCCTGTCCAAGGTATACCCCATTTTTCTCCTATTGGCCGCTGGAGATAGGCACCATCACTCCTTGTGACTCCACTAGGGATTAGTGTGTGGGTGTCAGAGCTCACTGACCTACGTGCCTGAGCGGTTTGGGGCCAGTGATCTCTCCCTTTGCAAAGGAAGGCAATAAAATTCATGATCTTTGTGTGGTTCATTTTATAGGTTTAAAACACTCAAAAGCATCCATCCATAATGGATGCTTTTGGATAGACATAAAACTGCAGGGGACCAGGCTGGCCTTTTCAAAAAGTGCTGGGGATGTATCCCTCCACCCGAACCTCCTCCCAAATTACATCCACGCACAACCCAAACCATGTTGAGGCTAATGTGAGTTTGGCGAACAACAAATGTCTGAAGTAACATACTTGTCAGAAAACAGTGAGTTGGGTTTAAAATTTCATTGCAATATTTTGTTGTATTTATTGCAATAATGATAAAACAGACAATAAATATTATGTTACAAAATCCAGCAAATTTATTTTGACTATACATCCATTACTTGAAACTCACCAAAACAAATACCGTCCTAAAAGGAAAAGCCAGCTGTTATTAAGCTGGCTACCTTAATACACCACTTCCATTAATTGTACCAGTAGACAGCACACAATATTTGAATTCAATAATATTTTAAAATTGATTGAATTACGCTTTAATAAAACCAATATGTACTCCAAATGGCAAGAGTAATAGTCCAGACAAAAGATATCTGAATATGCTATTAAATGGAGACACAATTCTGGAAAACAAAAACCTTTAATTTTCCATCCAGTATCTTGATTTTTTTGTGTGTGTATTTGTTTTGCTGTGTCAGTTATATGTCGATTTAGTTATTTAGTTGTTATTGTGTTTACAGCTAAATTTAGCATTCCTAGAGCTTGTGCAGAAGGCAACTGGATTCACTGGTACAATAGGATGTCCAGTTCCCATTTGTTCAAGCACTTATACTTACCACTACATGACTGTTAGAATCTATGCCAAGATAAGACTGTCAAAATCGAATAATTGAACAGTACAAAGTCATCAGCTATATTCTATTTGACAATTCCATGAAATTCAAAAGGCTCTTCTGCCCCAGGCCAACTTCACTGCTAAGTAGGAAGCTGTACATTTCAAATGACTTTAAAAGAAAGAATAGAGAAGTATCACATTACTAATGCTGTGTGAAAAAAATTTGCTTGATGAAAACTGGAAGGCAGAGCTCAGGACAAGTGAAAACTGAGCTGCATGGAAATCATGAAAGGATCCCATAATTCAATTACATACACTGCAGCAAATGTTGAAAGTTAAAAAATAACCTCACTGGAGTCAGCTATCCAGTTAACCTAATGCAGACCTATGATGTTGTAAATTAGTAAGACATATTGCACACCGTGAATATAACTGCTCATTAAATGTGTGCTTCACTGCCAGTGTGGCTAAAGGGGTTTATACAGGGACAAAGACCGGAAACAAATCGACTCTGCTTACCTGAGAGGAAAAAAAAATATAGTAGCACAAGATGGAAATTTAAACAGAAACCTAAAGCTGAATGAAGCTATGCAGGAACCTTAAGTGAAACTTTAATTTGGGAGATGAACTGCAACAAAGCAATTCTTAAAAAAATCTGACATTGCCCACTATTTCTCAGACCATTTTTCATATTTGAATTTCTCATACCTCTACAAAAATAAAGACTATAATTTAATTAGGGAAGTCAGGACAATGTAACAAAAAGCTTATTAAATTAAGTCTTGATTTATTACACAACTCTATTTCCATTCCTATTTTTTGCTTTGTTGCAGGTCACATTTATTCTACTGAATGAGGCCACATCAATTAGGGAATTTAATTTGTATTAATGCCTTAAACGAGGTCTGTAACAATGCTTAAGTTGGCAGCCTGTGTCAAAGTAACATCCACTTCTAACACAGGACACATGATTACCTAGTAAAATATTCTCAAAGCATCACATTGCACTACACTGAATCATTTTCTAAGAACCAGGAATCATTCCTTTAGCAGCTTATGCTAGAGCTGCTTTATGTCAGATCAAGGCCCACAGGCCAGCCTTACACCCAACATGCATCAAAGAGCCTTGGGCGTGTTACCCTGTCGCCAATTTGCTTCTGTTCATTCGTTGGATCGTGTTAAATAGGTAATGTCCAGTATAGAAAGAGAATATGCCTTAGGAGCTGTGGATTTAAAGATGCTCTCTAGCCATTGAAATTTTACTCGCGTCAAAGTCACTCAAATCCCTAAATTTACCCTTTTCTCTTTCTTGTAGCACACACACCTTGATGATAAAAATATGATAAACCCCACCAACAATCATGTACCACAATGAAACAATGATGAGCTTTATTAATGCCATCTGGGAATGTTCATAATGTCTGAGTACAAGTATGAAAAGCCTCCATCACTGAGCATAAATTTGTGGAAAAAGAAAACACACATCCCTATTTAAATATAGACTATACACGTTAGTAAAAAACTAATTTGGTAGTCAACAACAACAATCGCCTATAAACAAAAAAAAAAGGCCTCAAATGATTTGTCTTAAACATTCATTAACACTGATGAGTTTCTTGATTTTTTTTTCTTTTAGTATGAATGCAGAACTCGTACATCATTTTTGAGACCTTCATACAGGAAACCAAAACGTAATGCATTCCGTATCTAGGCAAAAAGTTATTCAAAAACCTCCCGACTGTTAAGTCACAACTGACGGGTACGGCTCGTCACCTAGCAACCCCAGTGGAGCTTGAGCACATTTGATCAGCTGGTTTTACAGCTATAAGCCCTGTACAATAGCTGCTAGAAAAAATAAGTGTTTTGTCTGGACAGCAGCAGCTTATTTGGATTGAAAGTGACAAGAGGCCCTAAAACAGCTCCTTCTGAATGATGCTCAAAATAGGAAGAACTAACCAGACTAAAATCTCATTATCCAAGAATGATTTTGTGCAAAAATGTAATGAATATGTTTTCCATAGGTTCCATAATCCTATTCTAACCTGTTCAATGAAGCATAACAGGTCACCCTGAAGAAAGATGTCCTAATGTTTTATTGTTTTTCTTGAGTTTGTTATTGCTGCTATTAATCAACTAATACATAGTTAAGAATTTAATTATGCTCTTTTATGCAGGAATGGCAAAAATCTACAAACACATGTGCATGTAAAAATATATGAGAGCTTGTAAGCTCACCTTGGATGTAAACGATGAAGTTGAGAAGTGTTGGTCCCTGGGTTTTTGCTGACAAGAGAAAAAGAAGGAAGATTTCATATTATTTGAACAATCTGTTTTCCTTTTCCATTGTTCTTTTTTTTTTTTTCCAATCAGTTTGGCACAATTGGATAACGCACACACAAATTTATATATTTAAATCAAATATTTAAAACAGACTGCTGCAAGAGAACTCTTCTTAGTAAACATTCCAAACACAGATACTTAGAATGCAAAAGCATTTAGAAAATGTGAAGGATTCCAAAGTGAAACAAAGATATAAAGATTTTTGACAGAAACAGAAAGTGTAGGTGTGCTTTAAGTGCTGGAGATGAAGTATCAACCATTTAACCTGGGTTATTTGTAGCACTCCTCTCATTGCCCCTTGACATAATGCTAATTGCATTGTCCCGTTACTCTGACCCTTAAGCAATGATTTACTATTGCTCAGAGCTTTATGCACTGATTTACTGTTCACAACATGTGCAAAAACAAACTGAAAACTATGCTGAATTATCACCCTCTGGTTGAATATCTAGAATCATGCCAGAGAACAGTCAGAGCTCAGGACTACAACAGAAATGTGTCATCATTTAGAAAATGTGAAGGATTCTAGAGTGAATTCTTCACTCTAGAACACTTAGATGTTGCAGACATAAACCTCTAAGTGTCTGCAAGAGATAGAGAGAGATAGAGAGAATGCTGTGAAACAATCACAGCACGGGGGCAGAATTTCCTAGCCATAAGAGAGAAGGTGTGGAATTGATCTTTTTCTCTTTCGACCATTCTTTGAGAGATAATCAGAAACAACAAGGAGATTTTGTGTTAATCCACACCTTCCAAAAAGTCCCACTGTTGTCTCATCAGTTGAAAAGATACTTTCCCAGAAGTCTTGGGAATTATCAACTCTTCTTCTTAGTAAGAGGTGGGTTGTACCTTAAAATCTGCCACAAATGCCATATTCATTATTGACCAATCAGGAACATTGAGCTGTTTAGATTTTTTTTCAACATTCCTTTGTGAGGTAGGAGGTTTCACAACTTTTCTAGTTTTGTTTGTTTGTGGATAATGGCTCTTGCTATGATTTGCTGGAGTCCCAAAGCCTTAGTAATAATAAAAAATGCAAATTAGTTTATCAACCATTTTAAATTTCTTGAGATCAGATAATGATGTGGTATATTTTGAGATCTGGTAGCCTACTTCATGGTGTCATTCAGGGACTATTTAAGTACATTTCTAATTATGCAAATTTGGGAGTGATAAGGCCTGGGATTGGCAAATAAAACTGAACTAAAAATTGTTGTGGATCACATATAAATTTTGTTGTAACAAGAGGAGCAGTGACTTCGTTCCCATATAGCGAGGTAGTTTTGAATATCTTTCTACTTTAGGAAATTCAATTGTAATTTTCTTGATGACAGGAAGCAGTAAAATCATAAAAAGCCAAAACAGTAAGGGGCAAATACTGTTTCGCAGCAATGCATCTCTGGGTTTTGAAAATATAAGTACTGATATTTTCATAGTCAATAGGTGTCCATACAGGTGATACAAAGGCACCTGCAACAATGTTCAGTCATTGGACACTCCAGCATGTCCAATAACTGCAGATTTATTACAATAACTAAATAAATCAGAATAGGCAGTCTCTGATTGCTGTTTGAAAATGATGCAATTGCTGCAGTATAAAGGTGTCTCAGTGAATGACGCACTTTTGCAGTTGACAGAGGCAGTCCGTTTTGTAAGCTAAAATATGAGAAATGGAAAACAACCTAGCTCAGGGAATCAGTGGTAGAAAGCCACAGAAGTTATCAAAAATAAGAGCCAGAGGAGATAATACGCACTGACTAGGTCCTTGTTTGCTTTGCAAAGGGGTTCTGTACAGCTGTAATTAAAAAATTCACTTTACTTTTGCCATGTGTGTGCACTGATGTATAGCTTTTATATAACTGTTCTCTTAAATTTATCAAACTAAGTGCCCTCATTTTTTTTCAGCTGAGTTCAAAAACTGTAGAGTGCCCACCAGAGCTTTAGGGGAGACAAAGACAAACACTGGAACTTACAGATGGTGATCATAAATTATAAATTCTTTTACACAGGCAGTGTAAAGGATCTGACAGTGCAAACACTCCCTACATTCAGTCACATTTTCTGTCACAACAGATTATACCTTCAGTGAGAGGAAGTCCATGAGGGAATTGGGTACGGTGGTTGATGTTGGAGCACAAAAAATAAAAAAATCTACCACAAGGTTATGACCACCCATCTTGTAATATTAGTAGATCTCATCGATGATGAACTTATTGCTTCCGAGATGAACATGGGTTCAAGTTCACTTTCCTACTGCTACTTTGCAGTTTTGGCGTCTAGGTCGAATGCTTTCCTTTAGCAGGCAATACACACATACATGGTAGTCAACAGGATATAATATTGACAACTAACCAATCTAATATTCTACCAGTTTCTAATATTCTGCCGCTAGTATAGGTGCCTAATTGCATTAAGAGGGAGCAATAACATTTGTTGATTTGTTAAACAATTTAACAGTTGCACCTATTATTGTATTGTGGCCATTCTGTGTATTTTATCTGCAGCAAACTAAGCAAACAGTCATAGTCCGGTGATTCCTGGACACTGCAGATAAAAAATGCACCATGTGAGTTGCAGTAGTGGAGAAACCTTAAAGTGTCACTGACATGATAAAACTACTCACATGATTTAAGAAAAACAAACTACTGTGCTTTCATACTGTGTACACAAAAGCTTTTAATAATAAATATTTCTCACAGAATACTATAAATGCAGAGTATCGCTGTGTTTATTGTCTTTAGTAACTGGGTCAAACGGCAGCGCCATCTTGTGACATAATCAGGGTAAGCAAACCACAAACAACTAAATATACACAGAAGTGTATACTGGGGTTGAATTATGGTAACAGGAAAACATATAGTCAGTATGATTAAGTGTAGAATAAAAATCAAGGACATTAATTAAGACATTGTACTCTTTCCTCAGCTGACTGCAAAAAATGTGAGTGCGCCATCACTTCCCTTCTCTGGTTACCTGAAGGAATCTGACGGCTTTAGAGAAGAAGCAACAGAACAAGAAAATGAGATGGGGGGGTGGAACGGAAATAACAATCACAAATGTAAGGGAAAAAAGAACGAGATGTTGATATTCACACCATTGCATTGGTTGGAAATGGAAAGAACAGTGACATGCTTGCATCTACAACCAGAGAATAGACCTCCTTCGGCTTCTCATCAGCATTCAAATCAGTCACAGCAGATCCTTTGGGTTGCATTGTTTACATGTATGCTATGTGTCTGATAGGTGCCAAAAACTCCGCATAGCATTGTCCAGCTTTTATCTCATGCTCATGTCCTTGCATGTACATTATACAGTAAAAAGTCACACCACACCTAATGCTTTCTTTTATTTTTCTGAAATTTCAGAGATTGTATAAGGAAGAATAAACTAGGATCATGTGTTCATGACTCTATATTTTTTAATTTGATTTCAGTGAAATATCCAGTAAAATCTAAATTGTACCAGTAACATTTTGGAAATAACGCAAAAGTCAAAGCTCTCTGAAGGATCGAGTTATCTCTGTTAATCTGATCAATCACATATCCATATACAGAACATAACTTAAACTATTTATAAGAGTTTTAAGTTTTCAAAATATAAATATGTCAAATTTTCTGACTTTTGAAAACATGAATAAACTGATAGCGACCTAATTACATATGAGTTGACATGATGAAGCTATCACTGTAGCAGATAATACTATGTGTATTTTCTCAACTGCACTTTTTTGTTGCCATTTATCCTAATTACAGAACAGTCACAGAGTGTCCACCTTAATTGCCCTGACTGTCCCTCATGAGGCTCTTTTCTACCCCTGCCTGGCATGACTTATTTTTACAACCAACACTTTGGCTCCCACTGGCTCCAGCCCTGGCTTTAAACCCAGATAGGCAAGTAAATCTGCAGCTTTAATTAAAATAGGTTCTTTTTTAACACTTTCGATCTTTTCATCGTCTTGTCCCTGATGAGATATCAGTGCCAGGAACTTCCTTTTGCAGAGCTGATTTAAAGGGAACTTGCCCCCAGGATAACGGACGTGCTTATTGTTACTTCATTATGAGGTAGCAAGAAATAAGCTTCATCTCTTCTACTTTCTGAGTGACAAAAGGAATAAAAGGTCATGGGTGGAAGTTACAATGATAAAAAGACACTGTATAAACCTCAAAGGTGCCATAAAAGTACGTGAGCAAAAAAGAACAAAAAAAGAAGCCGAACAGTTTTGTGTCCAGCGACAAATAAAAACCTTCTTGTCTTTCAAGGTCAGTCGTTCTCGAGAAAAAAAACGATTTGTAAAGCCAAATCAATGAGGACTATCCAGGCTATTTTCCTCCAATATTGTTCAGGGACCAGCTTTGGTACCATTGATTAGTTGATTTATAACTTACATCTTCAAAGGCTTACAGTGAATGGACAGCTGCTGATTAAAGGAGAAGAGAAGCCAAAAAGGAAGACAGAATGTTTAGAAAGTAAAAAAATAAATAAATAAAGTACTTCCCTGTTGTGCCATTCTGCTGTCCAAAGAGTTACAGTTCTGCTCTGGGTATGAACAATCCCATGGTTTTAAATTTGCACATTCACTTAAATCTAAAAAAAGACTAACAAAAGTTTATAATAATAATAATAATAGTCGCTCTTTATTTCCACATTTTTGCAAATGTTACGTCTTTGGCAAAACCAAGATCAAGTTGAAAAAGCAGGATAAAAGAGTTCAGAGGGTATGAGTACATTTGTAAGACTCTGTACTCATATATTCACATTTATACAAGCCAAAAACATAATCATAACCCCATGTATTGTAATAGAAAAAAAATGTGATCCTTACCTCTCTTTTCCTTTAGATTACATAAATATCATTATCAGAAGATCGGTCAGCTGATCACACACAGACATACATTGTCATAAAACAGCAGGAGCTGATGCTTGGAACTAATCTTTGTGTTACTTTCCCGACCCAGAACTTATCAAGATCAAAGCTGTCCTCTTTAACATCAAATACAGCCGCCTAGTCTTAACAAAAGCCAAATGGCAAGACCATCTGTGCTGAGTTCTATTAAATCCTTATTGCATAACAATCCACAGCTTCACACCTATAGTTCAATCAACCCTTTCTTGTCTTTGTCGGGAAACAGTCACAAGTAATGACAACCTGCTGTAGCAACAGCAGGTACAGACAAGAACTTATAACAGACAGTTATAATGAGCTGTTAGCAAGATCAGATTTGACAGACTCTTGACTCTGCATTTTTGTTCTCACCCTATAAGGTTTTAATAAATATGTTACTTTTTCTCAGAAACTTGTTAAAGTCATTTTTAACTTATGACAGTATTTAGTATGAGTAGAGTTTGAAGGCAAAAAAGAAAGCCTGAACAACAAGACAAACATGGTTAACAAAAAACAAACTGACAAAAGTGAGGTATGGTAATACTTACGGCAAAAGCACATTTTGTCACAAGCTGTTTTTCTAGACCTCAAAAAAAGATTTGTTGCAACCTTTATATGCAGGTCAAGGTCAATAAGGCTTTCATATTCTCTCGTTCTATCTGACTTTTCCACTTATCTCTTTTGTTTGGGAAAGGTGAGGGTCATGCATCCTATGAACAAGCCATTACAATAGCAATCACAATTATCTTCTCAACTACTTAGTCATACTAACACTATTAGAATCTCTGGAACTGAATAAGTCACAAAAAAGCAAAAAGGAAGCACAAAAAGATCACCAAAACCCTAGAAAAACCCTGGATGACAACTTCAATACCACGGACATTGACTTTCCTTTGAGTACCAGTCAAGGAGCAGAACATGAGCCAACAGCAAAATGTATCTCTTTAACCTTTGCCCACTCGCATGTTATAAATATTCATAACAGGTGGGCAGGCAGATATGTCATCTTAGCAGGCGTGCAGCGTAGGCACCCACTGAAAGTTCATTAATATCAAAGATGGCTGTGGAAAAATATAAAATATTAATCTAATAGTACAGAAATCACAGCCTAGAGATGTGGTGTTTGTTTTTCAGGCTATGAATTAGTTAGTAGATGCTTCCAGTACTTAAAAGAAGTGACAGCCTTTGTAAAACATACAATACTTTTTAGCGCTAATGCCCTAGACATTGTAAAAAAAAAAAAAAAAAAAAAGATCTGTCAAGTGGAGATGTAATATGCTGCCAGCCCAGTCCCAGCTTTTATCATCTATTTACATGCAATGACATGCAGGTCACACTAGGCATCTGTCAACAACTTGAATGACGAGTGTAATTTTTGCATCACTTCCTTGTTCCCCACACTTGGACACATATCTTTCTAGAAGAAGGGCTCTGTGGTCAATAAAAGCTAGTTTGCATAATCAACAGCCAACTGGAAAAAAAGGTGGTCGCATTCTGACTGATGCCTCTTTGATTGTATTTGCTGTCTTTTAAAGTGACCATCTGTCTTGATACAATGTAACCGGAGATGTTGAGAAAATCAGCTTTAGAGAGCAGCAGTAAGAAAGGCAGGCCTGCCAATCCATTAAACTGTCAGAATGACCTTCACTTACCCCCAGTATTGATGGTCCAATCATATGGAGAATATGAATAAGTACCTCTAGGGATTCCTTAAAATGAGGAATAATTCTTAGATATGTCTAAAGGAAGAAGAATAAATCAGGTTGTGACTTTATGGCATCACCCAGAGAGCTGGAGAAGATGAATTTCAAGAACATGTTTTTTTTAACACTTTCTCCAGCTGTATAAGATGTTGTGGTCAGAGTAGTGATTAAATAAACATCGACTTGACTGGACCTATTTAAACAACTAAAAGAAAAAAATGTGATTATGCTTTATCTACAGACAGTTTGTTCCCTTAGAAAATACAGGTTACTCCACAAAGATGAAATAGTTCAGCATTTTAAATATCAGTTCCATATATTGACCAGTTGTCTCAATAACATAGAGAGCATAGAGAGGCTTACAAAATCAGTGTCACATATTGCATCACTCAGTGATGCTACACTCTGACAAAAAAATATTATGAACTCATAAAAGATTATGATTCACTAATTTATAAGCCAGTGATCAAAACATAAATTTTTAATTGATCAGTGGTCTGCAAGTCAAAAAGTTAAATGTTTGGTTTTTTTTGTTTTGTTTTGACCCCCGTTTATTAAACCCATCAAAGCCAAGAACTTTCACAGTTATTAAATGCAGTACAGAAGGCTTTAATGCATAAATGTGGATAATCTTGTAAAGCTTATCCACATTTTAAGCTTATCCAAACCATCTGAACTTTCAGATAGTTTGGATACATCTGAATATTCTTCAAAACTGGACATGTTTCTTTTGTAAAGTGCATTTCGATGGATGATTATGGATGGTTGTTAATTGGAGCTACACAATATAAATAAACTCCATTGAAATGCAATTTCTAAAATAAATTTTTGCAAACAGGATTTTATGTTGTAAATCTTGAGGAGAAAAAAAAAAGTTGAATGGGTCCAAACCCAAATAGTCCCATCAAGCTTGAAGAAAACTAAAACAGACGGTAAAACCCTGGTTGGTACCAATGTGATTTTAAACAAGTAGACTGTTTAATCACAACGCTAAAGTTGTCTGGATCTGCCAAAGCAATTGAACCATTACTGTACTTGCCACAATCCTAAATAAATACATCTGTTCATTTCTGCACTATTCAATAACCAAGAATGAGCAATAGAGATATGAAGTACAAATATTTTCATATTCTTACAACTGAAAAGAAAGAATGAAGGCAAAACTACAGCTTCTCAATCATCCAATAAACATACAGGCAGCAATTTCCATTACTGTTTCTTGACTTCTTAAAGAACCCTGTTTTCAAACTCAAACATTAGTTGCTTTGATTTTACTGAATTATTGTTTATGGATGAACGATGACTCACACTTCTGTGTTCTACTGTAGCTTAATAAAGCAAAGCCACCGCCTTTCTTGGAGCAGCTTGAGTCAAAGCTTTTTGATTTGTCCCCCTCACAAAGAAGAATTGTGTGTGAATAATAAAAGGAGCTTTCAAATCTACATAATAAAGAAAAACATTAAGTCACAAAAACAACTGACTTACAAAAGGTGTCCGTGTGAATAAAGAGAGGCAGATCAAATGGAATACATGAAACTCTTTCTGGGCAACATAGCATGTGTGTAGTCACATTAAGAAATTGGTTTCTATTACACCAATGAATTAACAGTTTCTATACAAGATGAACAGAATATAAATGTAGTCCAGATAGGACATGTAGAATAGTTGTTCACTTATGAAGTGTGAATGCATTTTTAAGACTAGCTCCATGAAAATTGCCAATATAATAAATTCTATTTCATTTTACATGTCTTTGGCATGTGGTTTGGGAACTTAAATATCTTTTTTTTTTGAAGATGATGTCGTTCTTTTGCTATCTTCAAACCATGGCCATCCACCTGCACTAGAGCAGTTCACGAGTCTGCGAACTTGTTTTACAACCAAAATAATGTGAACTGCTCGCCTCACACTGGGGGTTAGTCTTTGCCTAGGGTTGAGGATATCAAGTATTTAGGTGTCTTTTTCACAAGTGTAGGTAGGATGAAGTGGAAGGTGGCTAGATTTACTGTCTGTCTATGTTTCAACCCTCACATATGGGTTTCTTTTAGACATTGCAGAGGTTTAAGTCAAGGTGATTTTGTCATCTGATGGGGATTTTTCCCAGGTGCCTCCCTAGGTTGCTTTTTTCTGTACCAATGAGAGAAAACCAGGGGGCAGACCGATAACTCACAGGAGAGACTATATATATACGTTCTGTCCTGGGAACACCTTGGGAACCCCAAGAATGAGTGTGTGTGGAGAGAGTGATGTTTGTTGCATGTTTTTCTGTCCATGAACTGTTACCTCCATGTAGTTGATATCAGCTACGATGAAGACGATGACGAATGGATGCAAGGATAGATCATTATGTTTAGAATAGTCCCAGAAGTACACCTACAAAGTTGGAAAAACATTTCTAAGACAC
Source organism: Girardinus metallicus (assembly GCA_903067095.1). NCBI lineage: Eukaryota > Metazoa > Chordata > Actinopteri > Cyprinodontiformes > Poeciliidae > Girardinus > Girardinus metallicus. The sequence goes on from CAEGAE010073185.1 coordinate 51,575, forward strand.
ATATTTCTTATTATGGTTTCATTTACACTGTGATATTTTTGGAAGAGATATTTTCAGACAATGCGCACATTAACAACTGTCAAGAATTAATCTAATTATCACAACAATTTCATGAGGTATAAAATATTTTCATTCCAACTTTATGTGCAACATCATACATTAAATGTAAGTTTTATGTCTTTAATCTGCATGAAGTTAGTTTTATTGATTTAAACTAGAGGATTATTGATGAAGAACTCCATTGAGGTGTCTGATGTTTAACCATCTACAGATCTTTAAACAAATTAAACAAGAACTACTATGAAATACATTCCCATACCTAAACCAAAATACTTTATGGTCTTTATGGGTAAAATTTTATTTTTATTTATCTCAAACTACCGCTATGTTAAACTGACTTATCAGCTGGAAAATTTACATAGCTCATTGTTAATTTGTTAAATTAGTTATGCATTCTTCTGCTGTGTGTTGGGAACATTTAATTGGGGCCTGCCATATACATGGCAGGAACCTATTGTTCTTCTGAAAATAAGGGTCTCTTAATTTATTTATTTTTCTTCCGTCACTGTTAATGCTGCTCGTACCGCTGCATGTACCCCCACAAAAGTGGTATCAAACGTGTGGCTCGAACTCGAGAATGGAGCTATTACTTTTAGTGACATTTGGAGTTAAAATCAGTCCGACGCTACATTTTTATGACCACCAGGGGGTGCACTGAGCTCTGTCCAGCACGTGAGCCATCCATGCACGTGCTCTTGGCTGTTACCAGGTTCTCAGCCATCAGGCGCTTTGGCAAGCCCCATCCAAATTTCTGCAAAAATTTCTAGTTATTTACTAACTTTTTACTGCAGTAGAAGAATTATGTTTTTAAAATAAGATTTTATTGAACAAGTCAAAAGTAGCGACAACAGCGGACACTCTTAAAGCTTTTATGACCTTCAATGATTCATGGTATATTTAAAAATTCCCATAAACCACTCACTTGTGTGGGGCTAAACCATTCAGCCACATGACAGGTGAAAAACTTCAGGACAACACGGTCGCAGGTCATATATGAATCCTCTGAGAGCAATACAAGCTCAAAGAGTGTTTTTTTTCTCTCTTTTTATTTCAGAAATTAGGCAAGTTGCCAAACCAACAGAGGAAAAAGGATCTATGTAGATCTCATTAGCCCCATATGATGACAGACGTAAGACCAAATGATTAATGACCAGCCAAAGAAGCCGGAAAATTATTGATGTGACCTTTAGAAATGCCTCTGCTCAGAAGTGGACAAAATGACTTGAGTTCTGTTGAAATTATCCAATCAGATATGTCCATGATTTCCTCTAAAGTCTTCATGTTTGCGATGTTCCCCTGTCTTTAAATGCTTTTCGGGAAACCCATTACACAGTAATGTGCTTCCTCTTTCCAATGAATATAAAGAATATACATTAAAATCACTATGTGCACTCGGATATCTCATGCAAGCAAATGCATAATTCAGACTGTATAACAGAATTCTGTCTGTTATACAGTAGTGCATCAGATGTACTTATGTATATAAGAGACTTTTAATGAAATCACAGATGAACAGTCATCTGCCAATGGGATTTTATGGGCGCAAGCCTTGTGGGTAAAACGTGAAAGTCAATAACAGTAGACTGTGTCATCTTAGATGATGAGGTTTTAATGACGGGAAGCCATCAAGTCACCTTTCCACAAACCCCAGAGATAAAGGACCACCAGCAGTGAGCAAGGACAGTGAAGGAATTAATTCAACATTTAGAAAGTGTGTGGGGGTGCGTAGGGGTGTTCATGAGTGAGTGCAGTGGATTCAGAGGAATGTGGACAAGCACTGATCACAAAAAAGGATGGAGAATGTGGTAGAAAAAAAGATTATTCATTAACTACTTGTCTTTGTGCATTTCAGATTTAAAGTGAACTCTGCAGTAAAAAAAATGAAAATAAAAATTATTGCAATTTTAACAGACAGTGGTGATAAAATAAGTGCAAAGAAAAAGGTGCCACATATAAAATAAAGAAAAAAGCAAAAGGGCAAAAAATGATGCAAGATGGACAGAAAAACACCAGAAATCAGAAGACAGATGGTAGATTGAGGGACCAAAATGCCAGAAAAGATGACTAAACAGCAAAACGCATAAAAGAAGGAGGCATGGATGGTGGCAGCATCAATAAAAGCCACTGCATTTTAATGCCTTGAAAAATTAAAAAGATATTTGCATCTGGGAATATTTTTGTACATCACTGACTGTCCATTATTAAACAGGAAATCCTGCTGTCTAATCTATTTACAACATAAGTACATGCTGAGCTGTCACATTCATTTTTAATATTACAATCTCAAACTTACACGTATAAATTGTGTTAGATGAATGATCACAAAATATGAGCAGATAAAGAAGATTAAGAATTTTAAATTCTTTGGTACAACTATGGATAACAGACTTGCTATAAAATTCTGCGTAGTTTACACCATATAAAAGTCAAGACAACTCTCTCTTTTGAAGAAATTGAAAACTTTTAATGCCAGAAAACACACGTTAATAAGTCATTCATTGAAAGTTTAATATTAGATATAGTTACAGCAACCTTTCAATTGATCATCAAATCAAATAAGTCACCAATCTTGATAGCAAGATCAGCTTAAACTTGTTCCAGAAATAATATAAATGTTCTATTCAGACAAAAGCCACTTCACTAAAGCCACTAAAATGAATGTCCTAAACTGATTGTTCAGTCCTTTGATCTGGCAGAAAACTTCACTGTACCATTATCATGGAAAAACTGACTTTTTACGAGAACATTTGTCAAGCAAGGATATACTGAAATTATTATTTCAACAAACCTACTGAGAATACAGTATTTCAATATAAATGTTACTTCTTTTCAATATAAAAGGCTGCGTATGTGTGTAAATGTGTATGTTTCGGATTATGCATTTAATTTTTCTAGGTAGTTTGTGCATATCGGGTTTTATTTGTATTCTTGCTAGATCTTGTAAAAATGAATTTAATGACCACTAGGAACATCTTATACCATGTTGATTATTTTAAAAGATCAAGCTTTTATTTTGGAGAAAATTAACAATGGCTCAAAATATTGGTATTGAAAACATTTCTTCCAATCTGCTACCAACAGCTCTTATTCTGTGTCTGAGACGAAGCAGAGCTAATTAACTCCAGAGTAAATGTCAAGGTTCAACAGAAAAGGTCTTGCTCATACGGATTATAAGAGAGGCACGTAATGTGTACAGTTCTCACTGCACTCTGAATATAATACAGTTGAAGAAAGACGACAGTTGAAAGATGTTGTCTTTGAAAAACTCAGTCTGTTCGTTTGTTCTGAAAACAGATCACAAAAGGATGTCTCTCCATATTGAATTTAAGAGCAAGTTAGGGCTTAGGTACACAAGCCCCTAGTGTTAGTCACACGATGCGTACATGTTTTTATACATAACAAAAATAAAATGATTGGTCACAAGTAAAAAAAATGGGAGGAATCCATGGTTCAGACTAAAACCCCTCATAGCGTATATCGTTTCATTAATATTATTTAAGCTGATGCAACTACTTTGTCAATCATAAATAATGTTTCAGGTAAAAAATTGCACATTAGTGCTTACCAGCTACCATCTTTCTCTGTCTAAAACATATGCGATGGCTATTTTAAGTCGAGCTGGACCTTCAACCACAGTAACCACATTATCTTTCTCTGTTATCCCACTGGACTGAATTGTTGATAACTTGGTCAGCACTAGTGTTGGTCTCCATAAAACCAACACTAGTGCTGACCAAGAACTAGTGTTAGTGGTTTCCCACTGATATGTGGCTCTGAAGCCGTATGCATCTGCTGACACCAAACTGGTGAAGAAATTAAACTGAAAAACAGTGAAAGCAAAACAAAACAAAAAGTCAACATGAACCTTGCTTGAGGTATTTATCAATTCATTTCACTTTTAACACATAGTTTTGTTTCAGCATCAATTTTAATATTTCTAGTCAATTATAAATGCCATATTTTCTTTTCAGTTTAATTTTGAGCTGTCATTCCTTGACACGTATGTAAAGACATTTGTGCAATGCAATCAAATCTCTGCAATTCCATGAAGACATTTATAATGTTTGTTACATAGAGTTATAATGATTTATTGAGAGGTTGTAAACTTTACTTGTCGTGTATTTTTATTAAGCCATTCCCGTGTCAGTTTCCCAGGGGGCAATGTCTTTATTGACGAGTGATACGGGAGCGATATGTCTTACCCTTCAATATAATGGAAGGCCTATGGGGACATAGCATTGTGTTTTCCTGCCACGAACACACGCCATCATATTTCTGATGCTGTAAAATGAGTGCAGGTCCCAGCTGTGTTGCATAAAGATCTCCGTCTCACCATTCATCTTTTCTCTTCCTTTTATTTAACATTAACAAAATGCATCAAAAGACTTGAGCTACACAAAAAAAACTAAGTGCTTGGTGAGATTTTAAGAGCATATGCTGAAGTAGTGAGGACTTCAAATTTTCTAAATAGCTTTAAGAGATACACAAACCTTTGAAGGAGCCAAGATGGACTCAGCCATGCTGGTTAATGTGATGCTCCAAGTGGTTCTTAAAAGAAACTGTCAATGTTTTGCTCTACTCACACAATTTTTAGAGCATCAAAACCCTATTGTAGCATTTTCTTCTTTGACAAAATGTGCCATTTGGATGGCGTGTATATATATATAAATATAAAACTCAAACTGTACCCAAAATTGTTCCCCACCTGACATTATGCCAAAACCAGCTCTAAAGGCATTATTCAGATGGGATTTTTTTTTAGATTGTCTTATTACCTGTCCATAAAGCTGAAAATTTCAGTGTGTCTGCATCAAATAATCAGGTGTGTGAATTGCAAACTGTCAAAATGACATATGGCCCACTGATTTTACCATTTTAAAAATTGCTCGAAAAGACAGAAAATATTCCGTTAACACTAGGCCTGGCTCCACCACTCCCATCCCAGCCTGGGGTGTGTCTCCCTGGCCATCCCAGGCCCCTCAGGGCTGGATGTTTGGACTGTTGCATGTTTCCAAATTTGGTGCACAGACCCAGGGGTAAATGAGAAAGTTCATTATGTCAGAACTCGGGAAATGTGTCTCCATCTCCCATTTTACTCAGAGACTCTTTTTAACCTTTTAACCCTAACCCTAACAAAAAACAAAAACCACTTCAAGTGGCCATTAAAAACTTTTTTGTGGAACTAAGGATGTTTTCAACTTTCCAATGCAATGCTTCAAAATGTGAATAAAGACACCTCGACGAAAACACAACTACTGTTCAGGATATGTAAAGACATGTTTGCAGTTCATTTGGGTTGTGTGTGAGAAGAAGAGAACAGGGCTTCAAAGATAATAGTAAGGCTACAAGATGTACAGCACAGTAGCTCTGTTTTACCCCTCTGAGCTTTCAATGCCGCCTGTCATCAAATGTATACTGTACATTTGGAAATGCTGGAAGGCATCTCAGAGTAATGATGTGGATTCTCTATGAAAAACTAAGAGTGAATTTGTAATAATGCCTCCCTCGTTTACTGTATAACTTACAAATACAAGATGTAAAAGACAGCTGAAGATGTCCACACGGCAATAATTTTATTTTTGTTTTAAAATATAATGTCACTGTTTTACAACAACACATCCCGATATCACCTGACTGCTGTTGTTTTTAAAGTTTTATTTCATTATAGTTCTAAATGAGAAATTATAATTGGATAAGTTGGACAAAAGCTTTACAAATATGGTAGAGATCAGAAGATTACTTGCAAAGTTCTTATTTTATTAAAACAGACATTCTTTTGAAAGAAGCACAAGGCATTTGATCTCTAAACTTTTGGCCTTAAGAACAGAAAAAAATCATTTTTCCAGAGAGAGTTTATTTTATATTTAATATGCTTCAATTCAACAGAGTTATTCCAAGAAGAGGGTTTGAAAAAGGTTAAAACTTTCAAAAGGACACACTTTCAAACTATCAATGAACAAAAAGTTTCAGCATGTTCTTCCAAATAGTACATTGTTGCCTTTAACAATAATGTGGCAAAATTGTTAAAGGCAACAATGTTCAATAAACTTGGTGGCTATTATTAATGTAGTACAAGTGAGTAAGTAGGTGAGAATGATTATTATAATATTGAGATGTTAAATGATTCCTAGTTATACTTTACTATCTCCATATTTTAAAATAAATTCATAGCTTGTATTTTTCTGTGTATCCTGATAAATACACTGACATCTATTACTGTCATTTGTTGCACATCAACATAACTTGGAGCATATTAAAGCTAAAGTAAAGGCAAAATTTTAAGCATATTTTTCTCCAAGCTGCATCACAAAGTTATAAATCTGACAGAAGCTTTTAAAAATTAATTTGGAGAAAATTAATGCCTGTTGTACTATCATTCAATAACAAGTGTCACTGTTGACGAAAAACAAAATGACTAAAGCAATTGTCCATTCATTGCTTGTACCTACTATTAGAAAGCCTCAATGAAGACAGTGAACATCGGGTCGACAAAGCTAATAAATGGCTTGTCTTGCTCTTGTAAAAGGTCAGAGCTTTCATTATTTACGACACCGGATCTTTGTCATGGCTCAGTGACACTGACCTTGTGCAGGTCTCACATCCTTCCATCTTTCTATGTCCAGGAGTGCATGACTTTTCATTGTGTCTACACGCTTGATTACTGAAGGTTAACAATACACAAGAAAACATATTTTTTCTACTCCTTAACGCATGTAAAAACAGTTTTGCACACAAATCTGCACAGTTCTCACGAGTAACATTGGTTCAGATAAACAGTCCTAGAAAAGCATATGTCTGGGGTCGCAGCTCTTGCAGCTGTATTTTTCTACAGCAGACCAATGCTTTGTAATTGAATTTCTGTAACAAAGAAAACTAATTGTTTACCTAAAATCAAACGGTTGTATTTTTACACTACTCCTATTGCTGGCATATGATCAAAGGACATCACTAATAATGGATGTAGCATTAGTTCTGTAACATGAAAGAGTCAAAATGATTTTCAAAAGGATCTCATGAGAACAGCTTGTATGTTAAAACAGCTCAGAAAATTGATCTCATCTTTCACAGCTTCTCCTGTTCACTGACTGGTCTGGTTGAATGTCTACCGGAATCATGATCAGTAAAAGAACGAGCAGACTGTGTGAAGCGTGATCATTATCGAGCGAAATTGTGTAGGATGGTAATTAGCAATTACCATCCTGAAGAAGGACTTACTGCCCCAAGAGTATAAAAATGGAAGTGAGAATAGTGAATCTACAGCCTCCTGACTCATTTATGGTAGATAGTATAGATTCCATTGCAAACCTGTTCTGTACTTTTTTTTTCAGTAACAAAGAAAAATAATTATTTAAAAATTTTACTCAACACAAGCATTTTGTGTTTTCACTATGTTCAGTGTTATTCAGTCCTGTATTTCAATAACTTCACATTCTCTTTTGGTTCATGACCACTAAAACCAGTAATGTAATACTTTGGCTAAATTGCTTTGGTTCGTTAAAGAACACAAGGTATCAATCATCCAAGCTGTCCACACTCCATCTTCTTCCACTCACTCCTGTTGATATATCATGATAATAATTTGGGGATTTGGCTAATGATACTGCTGAGACAAGCAATTTCTCCCCCATCTGAAGCTGAACCCATCATTATGCACAAGGCCACCATGGTTCAATTGGTCTGAATCTTTAATGCACAAAACCCTTGGTGTTGTTGTGATTTTTGACAAAACATGTCCTTAATGAGAAATCCCCTGCAGAGGCACTTTTTGGATTTATGAGTTGCATCCAAACTGCCTGCAACACTGAAAAAATGATAAATCAGCATATAAATGACTGCATTATTGAGAGAGCTAAGAAAAGCATCAACCCACGAGTCCATTATTTTAATTGGACTTGCCCTCACAGGGGCATGCAATGACTCAAGTCGCACTAGGGTCGAGTGGTGATAAATGGAAGGCCATACCATGAATGCAGCCTTGGCCAATGATATAGCAGAACATGGGAACAACTGCTCTCTTTTGTTTACACTGACCTTGTAATTAATCAGTAGGGTGCAAACAATGATGGAAATATTTCTCTCCTTTCTTAAGAAAGGAGGGAAATGGAAGACCAGAAGAACAGTTTAAGCCCCTTAAGAAATCACTGCACCGGGAAATCCCAAGCAACAAAGCAAGATGCCACTGTATTTTTGAGATGATGTTGATAAAAAAGATCAAGGGTTTATCACTTTAAAATGGAGGTGCAACTGACTCAGTGATTAGAAATCTTTGTTCCCACAGCTGAGTGTCAAATGATGACATACTGCTTTAATGACTTGTTGGCGTGTAAAGCTTTCAAACACACACGGTTCTTTCCTGTTTTTAGTTCACGCTTGGTTGACTTGTTCTTATAATCCAGACTTGCACACCTTAACTATATTTTTAAGGTACTAATATAGAATTAAATTATATTTTCCTGAGCTAATATTATAAAATATAATATTCTTGAAAATATGCCTGAAAGTTAAGATCCATTTTTACATAACAAATAGCATTTTCTTACAAATAATCAAGCTAGTACCTACATGTGGCTCAAAATGAACCAAGGATTATGACCTGGTCTTATGCACATTTTTGTTTTGCATTCTTTCTTATTAAGCAAGCATTTGTGAGAATCAAGTTTTATTTTCTGTGTTCATATTTACTTATGAGATTGCCAACCAAATGTTTGAGATAATACAATTTTCTAGAGTTGAACAGGAGGCACAACATTGTAAAGGAACGTTGCAAATACAAAATAACTAAGGCAAAGACTAGTTTAAAAATATGCAACTATTGTTAGTTGCATATTTTTAAACCAAAGAACATAATATCTGCAAAATAAAGATTAATGGTGTGAGTTTGATGTTTCACCAAGCAGCTATTGTTCCAGCATGCCTCTGAAAAAATTAACAGAGACTGAGATCAACATATTATCAGACATCGCAAAAACTTAAATGTTTAATTTTTATTCACAAATGCCCCATAGGACAACATAGTAAGTTAGCTGACTCACTTCTACAATGATGTACAGACTCCACATTCAAACGCAAAAAACTAATGGAAATAAGCTTACTTTATTGTTTGCATATAGTCATGAGAACAAGCAGATGTGCTGAGTATTTGCCCCGGGAGCAAAATGGTCTAAAGTCCACTGGGGCGACAGAAATAGAAGATGAGCAAGGCGACAGCACGATGTAGTACCAATTAATAAGGCGATAAAGTCATTTTACACTCCAACTGTCAGTTCATCATCGCTGTCTTACATGCAAGAAAGTTGCCTGTGATGGTTATGAAAAACTACACACACAGCTGATCATAAGTTCACTCCATCGACTGTAAGTGAAAGATGGATGTAGCCATCACAGGATTCCCTCCGCTATAGAGCTGAGTTCAGCAGCTGACTCTGCCAGCGGTTGGTCCCAGACAGTAAATGGAGTTATGGTAACATTGACTTTAAATAGGTATTTGTTTCAAATGTACATTACACTAAAGCTATGTTTTTTCATAATCAAGAAATACATCATGGTGGCTTTATCAAACATAGGCGCAAGTAAAGATGATGGTCACTTTTACCTCTTTTCCTAGGAGATTATTTGTTCTTCTGACAAAGTTAGAAAAAAAATAATTGATAGGAATATGAAGGGTGTCTTAGCCATACATTATTCTTCCATTTCAGCTATGTGTATCTGTGGTGAATGAAAGTGGCTTATTCTATCACTTTCCATGCTTAAACTAGTTTGTGTATTTATTTTTCAGCATGCATTTACATTTGTCTCCCATAGTTTTGTTATGAGATTTTTAAGACACCAAAGCACAAATAATCAAATTTTAGATCAGCATAATGACAAAAAACACTTAAAGAGAAAGTTAGCTTAGCTGAAAATGTAAGTAAGTTAAATATAAACAGATGTAACTTCTGTATTTTTACATCATAATTACAAAACTGCTAGCAAAATATATGAAACGCTGGCATATTTTAAACAATTACAAAATGTCTGTTTTCAGGCAAAGTCTAAGGAAGTGTACCATTTTCTTTGATAAAGAACATGATAGGAGATTTTTATCGGGGTGAAAATTTGGATTCACGCAAATTGCCAACCAGTCATGTTAAAAAGTGGAAAGCCAGTGTTAGCTTGCCATCAAAGTAAATCTCAGCCTACCACTTCTGCAAACTCTTTCCTTGGTAAAGTTGCTTGTTAAAATGAAGATACATATTTACTGAAGGTTTTTTGTCGCTATAGTTCTTAAATAATGAATTATAATGGCTTACATTTTAGTTAAAGTGTTAGAACATTATAGCAAACTTCTAAAAGACATTTTCTTGGCGAATGAGAGGATCCCATAGAAACTCTGCAGGGAACCAAAGCTTGGTTCCTGATTAAAAAAAACAGATTTGTGATGCTAATGAAATGTGTGGATGATATATTAAGATTGTTGGACTGAACTACCCATAATCAGTCTGATTGTGACAAAAATACTTGATATAAAACTGATATGTGAATGTTAAATAGCTTAAATAGCTTAAATTAACCTGATTGCATTTGTTTTATATTAAATTATATTGTCATGTATTTATTTGCCTGAATGCAAAAACAGTTGAGATAAAAAAAGTCCTTGATACATAGTTAGAGAGATCGATAGATAAATAAATAGACCAGTAAAAGAAGAATTTCAGAAGCAAAAGAAAGGAACTAGCAAAACATAATTTAATTGACATGCCCCAAATCACATATGTATCGCATGTGACATTCTAAAGTTCATTTCACAGTTAAGAATAGATAGATATACAACAAGCCAATTTATTTTGATACATATGTATTATTTACAATCAAATCAAATATTGTGCAAAAGTATGCTTGCAATAAGTTTTTCAGTTAAAGGGTCTTTTAATTTTCACCCATTATTTATTACACATTATTCAACACAACATATAAACAGGGAAATACTTCACTAAGTAATTGGCTATAAAAAATAAAATGCAGCAGTGAATAAACAAAGGTAAAGATGTATCTGAATGTAATTTAGGGCCGCTGACTGAAACTTTAACACTTTTGAACATTTCTGATTGAAAAAAGTGTATATGGAAATGCAATATGTAAAAGCAAAAAAGTTGCTGGGACTAGGAGTAGTAGTAGATATAAGTAGCTGAAAGTAGCATTAATCTAAAGTCAGACATTATTAGTTTTTCTCTCGTTGTTCAAATTAAGAAGCTGAGAAACCCTAATGAGGAAGTGTGACATGGAACATTAAAGGCGAAATTGTGGAAAAGGTAATTGATCTGTATGGCTTTGATCAGATGATTAATAAACCCAAACTCTGTGTCTGTTTGTTAAACGAATGCAGCAATTCTGTGTTACAAGCAATTCATTGTCGAATAAATCTTGACGTGTTTAAACTAGTCCATCTGCAGGGACTGGGGGAAAGCAATTCACACGTGAAACGCACATGCTCAGTTGCCATTTGATTAATTAAAAGCTCTGCACATATGAAAGGGGACATAACACTCTTGCTCTGACATCTATAGTCTGTATTTAGCCCACAGTGCCCGGTCTATAAATATAATACTTTCTGGTTCACTGATTTTTGGAAGGGTTTGAGTAGGCTAACATTATTCAGACAATGTCTCCTCTGTGTCAGTAAAACTATAGCTGCTCATGTTTTTCCAAAAGCATTTTCATCTCCTAGACTATCTTGAATTTTAATTTCCATCAGGCTTCATACCATCTCAGTAAAACCGAAATACAGTAATAAAGCTCAAGCTTGGCAATTTATGTGAGTCAGAGGCATATGGACGTTAATATTTAAAATTATGGATTAAATAAACAAGGAGAAACAAACTATGCAAAACAAACCCTCAGGGTTTTTACTGCAAACTTTCAATGTAAAGTTGAGTAAATAGAAAATGGGGATCATTTGCATTTGAAATTATAAACATGACAATTAATGTAACTGTTTTATCACAGCACTCGAAAAGAGGCATAAAAAAAAAGGAAAAACAAGAACCGTTCCAATTCTGCTTTTCATTTGATAGTTACCCTTAAAAAGTGGCACCATCATTCATACCGGTTTATTGAACAAACAAAGCATATTTATTTTAGCATCGCAAATATCAAAGTATGGCACAGCTTTATGACAGAGCTGATGAGACAATACATTCATCCACAATTTAATGCGTTAGAGAAATGTATAATGAGCAACAGCAGTTGCTGATAAATATTTAGCAATCTGAGTGAGGCTTCAATTCAGCATTCAGATTTAATGAACAACAATGCTCACGAAGCTAAATGACTAAATTTGATCATTCCCAAAATAAAAATGGTCTAAAATGACAACAAATTCTGTGTCTATTCCCTCAGTTTGTCCTTTCCTGCATGTATATACTACTTCTTGCAAAAATAAATATTCACATTGTGTCACATTACAACAACAAAATTTGTAGAACATGATAGACCAGTAAAGTATTGCTTACCACTGCAACAGAAGGACAGTGATGAATGGTTTTAAAACAGTTTTTTAAAAAATCATTTGAAAAAGGGGGTGTGCATTTGTATTCTTCCACACTGTTTAAATACTTTTCAAAACCACATTCACTGGAATTACAGCTGCAGGTCTTTCGGGGTGCGACTCCACCAGCTTCGTACATCTAGGAACTCAATATTTGGCCATCTTTCTTTACAAAATAGATCATTCTTAAACTATCTGGATTTAAACCCTCTCTGAATGTCAGTTTTCAAGTCTTGTCATACATTTTATATTGGATTTAAATAAGCAATTAATAATGAATGTACTTTTAAATGTGTTTACATAGAAATCATCCCATTCGCCATCTGTTCTGGCAGAATGTTGATTTGTCCTATCCTGCTGGAAGATCAACATTTCAAAACTTCATTAAAAAGATGCTTTTTATTCAACACCAAAGAGCTGAGTCTTTGAAAACAGAAAATATTTTTTGTTTTCTTTAAGCAGACCATCATAACAACACCCCTTACTTGCCCTAAGGTTTCAAACCTTCCTAATATGGCAAACTAAGAAAATAAAAGCTCCACATATTGACAAACTGTCGAGCATTTTGCTATCTTTAGGCAATTTACAATTCACTGAAATGTGAGTTGGACACCGAAACTCCACACAGTGAAACGATAAGCAGCGCAGATAAAATAAGATCCGACTGCATGGCTCAGTTCATTTTCAGCACAGCCTGGGGTATATTTCCTCACAGTTTATCAAGTATGTAGCTTTATTTGATATAGATACAAGCCCCTTTCTCCCTGCATGTACTTTCCTTAAATAATTTACACCAAGACTATCTGTGCATATATTCACACACCTGTTTTAGTTCATGTGTGCAAATTTGATGGTGGCTCCATCGAGGCAGCGTTCCATCTATGTCAGACACATAGGCCAGAATTTCCGACCCATCAGGCAATGAATGTGCATCTAAGAAAGTGATAGTGTTTATTTGAACTTGAGGGAAAGTCTGAGTGGTCAACCAGGAGTAGAGGCTGAAAAACCTGCACCTGTGTTTCCAAGCTGGTCCGCTGAGGGATACAACAACAAGAGCAGTGATACAATAGAAAGCAGAGAGGCAGTGAGACATAAAGCCAAAAAAAAAAAAAAAAAAAAAAAAAAAAAAAAAAAGGTGGAGATGTAAAGCTGGAGGGATGAGTAGCTCGCCCATGTACTTTCCTCCATCTCTCTGTTGTATGCTTTGTAGATCACAACAGCATGATCAAGGCCTAACTTTATTACGGTGGCAGCTTTTGGCTGCAGTTGAAAAGACTGATCAATTTGGCTTCTTGCTCTGATGTAGCCCTTCCATGCTGCCCATGACTCCACGAAACATTCAGCTGCTTGGCAGCACAGAAGGCTTTGGCCGGCACAGAAAACGAAGAATAAAAAAAAAAGAAACGTAGCTTTCCAAAATGAGAACTGTAGCCCACTGAATGAGCTCATTTTCTGCCCTCTTGCACCATCTCATCTATGATGCCTCAAAGCAGTGCTCTGATATATTTTCAAACGCAGCAGAATGACAGATTCTTTGTAACACTAACAAATTCATAGAATGGAGGCTATAAAACAGGAGGGGGAATAAACAACAACGACTGTTCTCCAATTATGATATCAACGTAAATGTCTTTTCGCAGCAATGTTATCCAAGTATATTTTTCGATTTTTGACTGATTTGAAGGTGCAGAGCTGCTGAGCTCATAAAACCTAAATGGATGGTTCACGTCTAACTTATTTCTCATATCAGGCAAACAGCAGGTAACAAAAGTAGCCAGGTGGTATGGCTGTTTAATAGATTTTACAGACATTACATTAAAGCATCTTATTAAATGTTGCTTGCACATTTTGTGATTCACTTTTCCCTTTCTAGAGCCAAACAAATATACTTTATTTTTTTGCATCTAATGCTAACTGAGCTCAGTGTCACAAAGCTCCAGGTTCAAAGTCTTTCCATTGCTAAAATATGATAAAAGGCTGCAGAAACCCTCAGCTGAACACAATCACAAGAATATAAAAATATTCACACATTTTTTTTTCATCTTTATACAAGCCATCCAGAACACTTAAAAATGGAATGGCGCAATTTCAACTTTAAACAGCGACACACATCTAACTCCAAAATGCAGTCAAGCTCACTCAGCTGTATTCAACTCTGCTTTCTCTCCCTGTGCATCAGCCTCTCCACTTAACCCTCCACTTGTGGTTCAGTTTATGACCACAGGGTGAACTAAATTGCCTCTCCCCTGACCATGCAGCAACAGCACCAGTAGGTGGTGAACTCTCTTCCTAACTTCAGTCTCAGCCTCAGGAAAAGACAGGAAGCAGAGGCAAAAGGATCAGGGACACAGTTGGTGTCACAGAGCTGAGCTGTAGGAAAAAGCTAGCTGGATCTGTTCAGATGACTTGGCTGTGGTTGATATATTACATGATTTGGCTGTCATTTCTTAAACACTCCCTTACTGAAATTCAGGACTGTTTTTTAATCCTTTTTTTTGCAGGGGGTTATAGATGTGTTTGATGGATTTATGTCTGCCAGGGAAAGGCCAGTTCAGTGTACTGGTGGCTAGTTGTTTAAAATTTACATGGCATGTACTAGTTACTACAAAACATTCTAGCAGGAAAATAAATTACCATGTTGAAAGTACAGAATAGTTTTGTTGTTGTTGCTACCATTTATATTTCCTATTTTCATTGCTGTTTTCATGTTACCTAAAATTAGATTGTGTGCAATTAATTTGTTGATATTGACACTGAGAATGAACAAACAGTCTTACGAAACACTAAATCAGACATTTTAGTTAATGAGCTACAAAGATGATAATGGTCAGACAATAATAAGGTGCCTGTTTAGTAGCTACTAATTACCATGTACAATGCTTCGTTAGTGAATTTACACTATGTCACAAAAAGCCATTATTTATGTTATTATTAGATAATTTTTAGATGATCATTAAACAGCATGTTAGTTACCTAGTTGAATTTTAAAGTTGTATGATTGTCTTTTTTATGTAACCACAACAAAAATTGCAGACAGACATAAGACAATAAGTTTGTTTATTTGGTCATATTTTAAGGTCAATACATTTCAACTACAAAGGAATTTCTTATACAGAGACTTGACCCTGCTTTGTTAGGATTTTTGGTTAAAAAATGCCCCATTTAATTTTTTTTAATAAACAATTATTTGCATAAATACTTTTATCTGGACAAGCACAATGCCATCAGAGTCATTTAAAGCAAGAGAACTTTTATCTAATGATGTTGTGTGAGCCTTGACAGTAATTAGTGCAGCCTAATGTAGCCTCACCACTTAAATCAACGCCGTCTTGCTTTAGTTTCCAACATGATTATGAATCTTGCTCTTGGCTTGCGTCTTCCCCTCTCCCTAGCACAAACTGGATTTTAATGCACTGCATGTGTACAGCATCACAAAGAAAACTTTTTATCAACACTTGTTATTTCAAAAAGTTTTCCTTTAGGACAATAAATACTTTTGCACTTATCTATTTGAGAGTTTGGTTTATACCTTTCCAGCAGTGGGTATGTAGCCAGACTAACCAGTCACTGTCACTCGGTCTCTTCCAAACACACACATTTCAACCTCCAGCACCCTTCATCTGAGCTCTGACACCTGTTCCCATGGTAACACTATCAATAGGAGACTGACCAGGGTCAGAGTGTCTCTATGGCTGCCTCTGTCTTCTCTTTGAACAAGTCCTAGCATTTGTATTGCGGTCTCACAGGATACCTGTTTAACCCTCAACATCCCCAAATTAACACTTAGCTTGTTCCGGACATTTCTTAAGCTTTGTAATTTAATTTATTTTCTGTTAAGTTTGTGTCAAATATGGAAAAAAAATATATATATATATTTTAATTTCCCTAGCATGTACAACTGTAGTTGATTTTAGAAACTAAACACAAGGAGGGACATTTTTCTTATTGTTTCAAAGTAAACTATGATAGAAAAATGCAAAGTGTTGTTTGGGCTCCTTGCCCCAACTACTACAAAAGAGTGCATCAATCCCAATCCTGCAATGACAACCAGGACACAGGAGTCAGTGCCATCTTTTGTGATATGCAAAACATGCAACATAAATCTCAAGTTGGTTAGGCATGTGTCAATAATAGAGTGACTTCCTCTCAAGAAAAAAAAAAAAAAAAAAAAAAAAAGGTGTTTCGTCCTTCACTATTCCAAGCCTAATCCAGCTCCCAGAGGTATACTGCTGACTTGATCTGAGCCACACAATTTGCTGGAGAGAATGCCAATGACTGTCAGACAGACACCTGCTTGCATGTCTGTGTCTTGGGACCCGTTGCATAGCCAAACCCTGCTGATTAGGATATTTCTGAGTCTGACTGTCTCTACAATTTCACAATACTTCAGCTCTTAAAGAGGGGGGCGGTGCTAGTACCAAGATATGAATTTGGCAGAAAATCTTCTTTGCTTCCTCTTATCTTCACTTCCTGATGAAACACATTTCTTCAAATCAACAACTAAAGTGTAAGGATACAACCATAATCTAGATTTATACGTATGAGAAACAACTGTAAAAGGTCAAAGCTGTTTTCATTCTTTTCTAAAAAGCCAAAACAGTGTTTATTAAGCAATCGATGGAGAAGAACATAATTTTTTTTCCTTTTAAATACGCAATTTATTTTGCTTTTTTTTACAATAATAAATAAGACATATACATATCTTGATGAAATACTATAAGTTCTTGGTTTTAGCAGTAAATAAAGGGAATTTTTTAGATCCTTACTCTAACTGTGTTCATTTTTGTCATCAAAATTGGTTATAGCTGGAGAAAACTATATATTTTTACATGGTAATCAATTGGTTTTAAAATAAATCAATGTTGCTTTCACACCATTTTGCCTCTTATGGTGGAATACTTGTCTCGATTTGAGTTTTGGCTTTCTATTCTGTTTTGATATTGTCCTTCTTGTATATTTATGTTTGACAGTTTTTGCAATATTCTGTTTCTCTATGTATATTATTGCTAGAAAAGGATTTCATATTTTTAGGGTTGCATTTTATTTTACATTATTTAATCTTTATGCAGAATATAATCTCATATACTAAGTCTTTATTAGTGATCATGACTCACCATTTTTTAGAAAATTTAAATGTGATAGCAACTCTATTAATTAAATATCTGGAAGTGTGTTTCTGATTCGACATCAAATGAGATCAGATAAAGAATTTATTATTTATAGGTATTTTCTCTTGATTTTATTTCATTTTTTGGAATAATTGCAACAATTAAATGGAACAATATCAATAATGTTCAAATGCCCCCTTAAAGTGAACCAAAATGGGGGTCATATGTCTGAGTAAAATCTTTTAAAATACATATATTTGTAAAAACTTCTTCAATGTAACTTAAGATCCATTCAGATTCATCTTGGAATAATTTGTTTGGCAAAATGCCACAAAGGAATAAAAAATATGTTGGAAAAGTTAACAGACAGGACGACATTCTGAGGGCTGGAATAAAGTTATTTCTGAAAGAGGCACATTAATTAGTGACTCATCACAGCTATTTCAGGTTCTCATGGAAGCAGAAAGAGAAACCTGTCAACTCACTTCAGAGGCCTGTCATGTAAAGTCATTCTATCAAACAAAGGTCTGTAGTATGTGTTGATTATCTATCATGTGAAGACTTAGATTTTTGAATGACATGACTACCTCATTCCCTGACGGATGCCAAATGAAAACAGAGCCTTGTCACCCCCAGAGGAGCTTAATGATCCACAAGTATGCAGATGCATCCACACAGGCAAACACAGCAAAACAAAAGCTCCTGTACCCCACACAGAAACAGTAGCTTATTGATCACTGTCAGATTCATCTATAGACTGGAAACAAGCCTCTAAGCAACATGAAAATTAGGACACTGATAGTCTGTTTGTTAGCACAGTTAGGAAAGACACCCGGCCACACACAGACATTCACCACTCTGTGCCTCATTTTGGCACATTTACACACTTCCACACAGATCGCCAATACCCTCCAAACACACAAATACAGACTGAGTAATTGACTGATATGGAACAGTGAACAAGGAGTTCTTGTCTTCTTTTTGAATTATGTCTGGTGCTGAACAACCAAGTCTCTGGTGAGAAATACAGTGTGAGTGTCGGAGGGAGAAAGACACACAATGGTAAGAAAGAGAGAAGCATAGCAACTCAAAAAGTCTCGGGCAGAAAGGAGTGAACTGTGTGAACTCCATCCCCAGGTTTGCCCACAGACAACACAGGAGCCAAACTGGTCAAACAAACCATAAAATAAGAACGTACAATTGCACAATGACGCGATTGGTCTAAGCCAAAGTGGAACCAAAGAACTGCAGTTGCCTGGATGAGACATCCAGATTTTTCTGGGGTGGTAGGTGGATGGGCCTGCCTGGCAGACTTCGAAGGACATTAATTGTGTTAGTCAGTGTGACGAAAGACACCAGACAAAGGGAGACAAAAACGGAAGGCAAGGAGTTAAGAATTGAATGGGAACAAAAGGCATAAAACAAGGACAAAATGCTGACTCTGAGACTGACACAAATCTCCTAGGAGATCAAGGGTGTTTATATTCATCAGTTTCAACAGGTTAAACTTGCGTTCAAGTATTTTAATATTAAGAAAAACATGTTCAAGCTTCTCCATCTTCATGTAGTCACATATTATATTTCTTTATTTTTATATTCCTTCATACCTCTTAACTAAGTGGCCTGCACTTGTACAGTGCTTCATCTAGTCCAGAGGACTCCAAAGCACTTTACACTACATTCAGTAATCCATGCTCACATTCACATGCTATAAATACAGCTTCAAGATGTAAATGATGAATCCAACTCGGGGGGGGGGGGTTCCATTGCAAAAGCACTTCACTTACACAAAGTACATAACCACTGATAAAGGCAATAACTAATACTTAAAAAAAGCTACTGAAGGCTTAATAAGCAGCAGATAATAAAAAAAATCTAAATGTTTTGCAGAACATACCACTTGGACTTCTTTAAATTTTTTTCCCACATTACAACCACATGCTGCAATGCATTTTATTGCGATGCTATTTTGTACTTCAATAAAAAATGTCACATGTTTAATGGATGGAAAATAAAAGTCTGAAAATTATGTTGTGCGTTTTTGTTTTTATTCACAACCTGTCTAACACAGGAAGAATGCAAGTTGAATTTTAATCATGTCTGACCTTCTTTCACATGTTGCTGTTGCTTTTGCCTTTCTTCCATAAAGCTCAGATTTTGGGAATGCACGACTAATATTTACTCTGCCACTCTCGCCCACTTTTGATATGGATCTTTGGAATTCCTCTGCTGCTTCCAAGGGCCTCTTGGGTGCTTCTCTGATTAATGATATACTTATCCCCACCTATCAGTTCAAGAGGAGAACAATATCTTGGTAGGTTTGTACTTGTGCCATACTCTTTGCATTTGGCCGTGATTGGACAGTAGTCAGTGAGATGTCAAAAGCTTGGGAGGTTGTTTTCGTACCCGACTCTGCTTTTGATTTCCCCTCTCTTACGTGTCTGTTATGTTTATTAGTCTTCATGGTGCCGTTTGTTCATTAAATGTTCAATGTTCTCCAACAAACCTCTAAAGCCTTCATAAAAGGCTGGCTGCATTAGATCATAGGACTGGATACAAATGTACCAGACGTATTTGCAAAATAAATTGAAAATCACAAATACTTCTACCTTCATGCATTGCTCTGTATCAGTATTTCACATTAAATCCTAATAATATACAGTACAGACTGTTGGTATAACTTGAGAGCATGTGACAATATTCAAAGGATACAGACAGTGGCTCAAATGACATGAACCGCCATTCCTACCCCCAGTCACCAAAACAGATCTATGACAGTCTGTGGGATTCCTGACATATTTAATTTCAACATTTCTAAAAGTCTATATCTCAATTGTATTTTTTCTTTGCAGCCAACATGTAACTTTGACTGCTTTCAAATGTCATCTGACCAGCAAAACAGGGAAAAGGGATATGATCAGAAAGCTTTGAACGAAGGGGTTTGAGATGGAGTACAGACATGTTATAGAAGACGGAGCATCAAGAATCTCTTTATCCACAGCTGTCTTACAATAACTATACATTGCTCTGGATAAAAATATCTGTTAAAAATATAAACAAAATATAAACTGCACAGTCAAAAAAAATTATGTTAAAAAAAAGACTGAATTTCTGCATAACAAAATATGCACTTTGCATCACTCGCTTTAACTGCTGAAGTATTTTGTAAAATAAGACATTTCTTAAATATTTCTACCTTATCACAGTCAGTCCATATTTTAACACTAAAACAAACTAAATGCCTCTTTTCTAATCCCTTAATATGAATGTTCATTGTGGAATAATGTCTAAAATCAAGTTTAAACACCCTCAAGACAATAAACGTTTAATTGGCTGACTTCTCATTGAGTACTCAACTCGACTCTATTGCAAATATGTCTAAATTATCCCGAAAGGACGACTCAAACACAATACCCCCACGCAGGTGATTTGCTCGAATAAGGAATTGCTACCAATAAACACACAATGTGCCGGTTCCCACTCACTCAAGCTTATTGTCTCCCGAATGCCTCCTCCTAGGTTTCTTTTTCATTGTGTCCATAGAGCAAAGACCTGCTGCAGGCTTAAATAAGGCTCTGATTGCATACTTTTCAATATTGATAATACCTTGAATGACAAAACATGGCATTGAGTATCAATTACTATGCACTGCTTTTGATTAAAATAATCTTATCCGGGCCAGATATAATCTAAACATACCAAAAAAAAAAAAAAGAATCTCATGGGTTAAGAATTTCATAAAAGACAAAGGCAGAAGTCCCTGAGTTCACAAAAGGTGAATACAGAATCTTTCATTTTCTGATAGTCTGAGATTTCACCCAATTTCAAGCATGACTAGCTCAATAAGATTCCTGCATCCATTTAAATATTTCTCCTGAAATAACATTTATTCAATTTGTCTCATGGCTTTTTGCCTCCATACCTCCATCTCACACTTGCTTGTGGCAACCAGCTAAAGTAGACTGAATTTCAAATGTGAAGCCTGGCAGTGAGAAAAATAAATATTTATACTTTGGACAACATATTTTTGGGGTAATCCAGCATGACACGCTTACCCAATGTAAGAAATTTGGTATTTTGTGTTACACAAAAATGTGATGTCTTACAATCCAATGCAGAATTGTATGTTTTGTCTTTGAAAAAGTTGTACAATAACTTCTGATGTTTAATCCAAGTTTGCATCACTTGTTCATTTCACCTTAATGTATCAAACTTGTTACGGCTATGGCAAAGCTTTTAGGCTCCATTGGTGAGTTGTTCATGCTTCTCTATGAGAAGTACTTTGCCGTGCCAACAAAACAGCCATTTATTTACCATTTTCCTGGCATTACTTTCCTCAGACCAAAGACAGTGCTGCTTCTGTAAAACCACTGCTGTTTCTAGGCACACTGCCTATCGGAGCAGCAACATGCAGTGAAACACAAAATCCATCCAGCCAACAATAGCACCTCTCTATAATCTGCTACATTCTCTATACTGGTCATGTTGCTAATTGGAAATGAACTAGATAATGAGACCTTGTCCCAATGTGTAAAAGGGAATATTTCTCTTTCCCATTAAACAATGGTTCGGTACTGAGCCTGCAATGACAGTATATGTGTGTGCGTGTGCGTGTGTGTGTGTGTGTGTATTTTTGCATCCATCTTTTCACACTCGTAATAAAAGAAAAAGGAGCAAGGAAAAAAGGCAGTTTGTGATACTTGTGATGGTTCTTAGTCTTATCTCAGTGCCCAGCTTTACTTTGACTACTTATTGCATGCACTAAGAGAAAAATGTCACATTTTTCATTTAGTGCATGGGAAAAATAAAACAAAACAAAAAAACAAAACCCGGATAAGCAAAAGTAATTATCTTTTGACACTCACAGTTGTCAGTGAGTATTTATATATTGTGCCCAACCAGGTAGGAAATAGGCTTAAAAATGGGTTTAAGATGGGATTGTCGACAGGTTAGATAGTGGCCCCATATTAATGGCTGAAACAAACCCAGGTGTAATCCAGGACAATCCCTAGTAGCCCAAATAACAACATTGACTGGGAATCTTTACCAAATAAACTTAGAGTCTACAGGATAGACTTCCTTTTTCTAAGATGTCCCTATCCATATTTTTTAACAAGGCTACCACTGTGTACTCTGATGTGGCTGAACACAAATTTCAAAACCAACATTTCTAGGCTTTATGCACTGACTTCGCAAGTGTCATGGTGGACGAACCAACATTTTGTCAGTTTATATACTAGTAATGTAGTATGAAATGAATATTCAAAACAGTGTCTCACAGAGTGCTAACAAGGTTTTGTACCAATCCCAAGTCTCTTCTACAAAATACTTTGAACTTTCTAGGGACCAAAACAGCAAGACAAGTTCAAGTCAACCTGCAGCTGTTACCACTCTATGTTACCGGTATGCATTGCAAGTTCTATCTCTGTCTTTTGGTTGAAAATTATGGGCTGCCTTTGACAATCTTTGGTTTAAAATATTAAGTTGTTTGGTAAAACTTAAGCTATTCCAGCCATACTGACCACTCAAAGTGAATTTACTCATGGTCCTTCAGAGATAAATTATCCAGATGGGGAAAAAAGCACATCACCATGCACAACCTGATTATTGTCAAGACAATTATTCTTCCAAACACAGAGCCACTCCCCTGTCCTCAGGCCCCTTCCCACACACAATCTCACTCACTTACATGTTTGTA
This sequence comes from Girardinus metallicus, assembly GCA_903067095.1. Classification (NCBI taxonomy): domain Eukaryota; kingdom Metazoa; phylum Chordata; class Actinopteri; order Cyprinodontiformes; family Poeciliidae; genus Girardinus; species Girardinus metallicus. The sequence continues at coordinate 74,964 of CAEGAE010073185.1, forward strand.
AAAAGATGATGTGTTGTTTTATCTTGTGAGTTGGACATATTGTTGCATCTGCATTTAATTAAGAAGACAAATCTACCTTTTGCAAAATTGTTGGGTAGATCTGAAAAGCTAACTGCCAACTTTAATAGGGGGGAAATGTGCATTTGATACAGATCATAAGTCTGTAAGAAGACTTACAGACTTATGATCTGTAAATCAACTCACAGATAAACTCTGTGGTAATAGAAAACTTCATAAGAATACATTTCTAAATTATCGGCTAGTAGATTTCAAGTGAAATCAGGGTTCACCTAAGAAAAAAACAACTATAATTTACCCCAAAGTCCAAATGAAATGAAAAGCACTTTTTTTTGTTATTCTGTAATTCTATAGCGCATGCCATCCAAAACTAACAAACCGCATAACAGTTTGTTTTTCAGTGAGTTGCTCTGATCTGTGTCCAGCAGGGATGATTAGAGTTATGTTCTTTTCTAGGTTTGGCATGTTGAATAAAGCCCCCTTGAAAACTAACTGCTAAATGTCACAAAGGAGGAGAAAAAGGGAGAAAATTTATGAGTATGAGAGGGACCAACAAACAGAGAGTGAGGGAGGATGAGAACAGAATAACTCATTGTGCAAAATCTCTCTGGGTGGACAGTCTTCATAATGAGAAATGTTAACATTGCCAGACTTTTTTTTCTGTCTTATTAAAAAAATCATTATGCTCACACAAAAGAGTGTGCCTACAATCCATCCTACCAATCAATGTCCTTTATAAGGATGGCAGAACACAGAATAAATGTGTTCATACTCTTTAGTGAATGGTACTGGAAGATAGATGGATCCTCGTACCTGAAAAATAATTTGCTTCAACAGAAAATCATCTTCTCGTGAGTGGGAATGTGGTTTCTGAACAAGAAATGGTAAAGCATGAAAAACCGCCATCTGTCCTATTCCAAAAAGGAAAAGGTTTTTTTTTTTTTTTTTTTTTAGAGTTACTGTTGTATCTGTGTGGGTTACCCAGCTAAAATAATTTGTGGAAATATTGTCATTATCTTTAACCTCAAGCAAATCAAATACAGAAATCTGCAACAAAAAGTTCCACCCTAAACAACTCTCAGATGTCATGCAAAACTGATCATGCCACTGCCTCAACAACAAGTAACTTTAGCTGGGCTGTGCAGCCATACCTGCTTGAAATGTTGGTATGGGTGCAACATTAGACTCCCATGTTTGATGTTAAGCAAAGTAAACACTTTCTAAGACTGGAGGTGCCATTAGCAAGACATCTAAAGCTGATATTTAGAAACTTTAAAAATTTTGACCTCACTTATTGACGGCGAACACAAAAATGTAACTTTCAAGCATATATGTCCCCCAGTTTAGAGTCAGGTGTTAGCTATATTTCTCTACCTATAAACTCAGTCATTTAGAATATGTGTTCAGTCAGATTAAAAGTACCCTTTGAAAATAACATCCTAAAAACAGATGTAAAAATTTTATTAAGCTCTGTATTAAAAAAACTTACTATTGGTCTAATGTAATATTGAAATTATAAATCTGATGCTTTTATTAGCTGTAAGTGGATAATTACAATAAGTAACAGAAATAAAGGCCTTCAAACATCTATCTGTGTGTATTAATCTATATAATGTGTTTCACTTAACTATAAAGTTCCTAAAATAAAAAGGATGTTTTAGTAATATTGTAATTTATTGAATGACTCTGTATTAGTGCTCAATTGCTGAACATCATCATCATCATCATGTTTTGAGCCTATATTTTTGCTTCACATTACCTGGAAATTTTTACTGTGACCAGAAATGTTTTCAACCAAGAGCTAAGAATCACGATGAGTTGTGTGAAATGAGCAGATTCAACTCTGGTTTATACATAAGGGTTTTATTTTAGACCTTTTTTGTGGCTCAACAAGCAGAAGCTTGTTTCCAATGAAAATGGAAACAAGTACAAGTAGTGGACAGGACAAAAGAGTAAAACAGAAGCAAATATCCAAAATAAAAGCTGAGAGAAGGATTAATAAAGCCTGAATAACTATTAATTAGTACCATTCTACAAAATCTTTAAAGTCTGAATCTATGCAAGTAAATTATGAACAAATAAGAATTGGCTCAGGGTTTGGCCTGGGTTTGATGGCATTTAGATATTCTTGTATTGTTGAAACTGCAAATTAAAAAAGTCCTTCGTAAAAAAAAAAAACAAAAGATGGTCTTGTGAGGGATTTACCCCCTCCCTAACATGTTGATTTTGTACTCTATATTCTAATTTATCTGGTAAATGTATTTTTTTGTTTGGAAGAAATAACTTGCTTTATTTAATATTTTGTTTTAATCATTCTCTCTTCTCTTTGAGGTCACCTGGTCACATGTTGCCATGGAAGCGCGACCATGAGCAGTGCTGACAAGGACCTGGTGTTTCAATCTGCCTCACTGGGAAAGTCCATTGTTTGAGAGGAAGGGGAGATGTTTTTGGATTTTGTTTGGGCCCAGATTGTTTTTGTTTTAGTTTTGAAATTGTTAGTTAGTTGTAAATATTTTTCTAGGAATATAGTTTAGTACAAATGTATTTTTCTTTCTGGAAATGTAAGTGTTGTTTCCACCCCTTAATTAGTCCTGGTAGGAGCCAATGCTTTAAAAACCAGATGGTTTAGATCAGAGAGAGACTTTTCCTCCTGTTGGTTGAATTCATGTCATGCTGAGAAACTGGAATGAAATGTTTAAGAACAGCATAAAGGAAAAAATTCAGAGCTCTACAATTTCTGGATCCTGTCTGATTTTTGATCGCAAACTAACAGGTCTGTTAAGTGTTTATGCTAAGATTACATTTGAGAAAAAGAGGAAATTAGCTTGAACCAAATATCTAATGATATACTGAGGATGCAGTTTTGACTTAAGGTGTTTAAGTGAAGCTAAGCTTGAGTGGAGTGTGTAGAGAACTAAACCACAATGTCACTGAAAGTTAATATGATTAAGAAAAAGCAATAGCACTTTTATCATCATCAACTTACACACAAATAAGAGTCATGATTATGTATTGCTTTGAGTTTGTGTTAAATGCAAAAACATAATCACATTACAATAATCTTTTAAGCTGTGATTGTGGTTGTTACTCATATGCCAGCATTTAAAAGCAATTAGAAAACTGAAATCTAATCATACAATTGATATTAAAGTGTCAGACTTTCACATGCTTAGGCAAGTTAGCTGCTAAAGAGATACTGTATTTAACACCTTCAGCTGATGACCTTCTATGACCTGTCACCTTTTGCATGCTACCACAGTTACTAAACAAATCTCACAAAAAGTGTATGTAGAACCAAACATAAATCTTGATGTTGGTTACCAATCTGTTGCGGAAAAGCACCATGCACATTGTTGCACAGTGAAAGTCCCAAAGGCAAAGTATGCTCAAAGGCTCTACTATCTATTTAACTGCAAATGTTGAGACTTAAGTATCATCATCTGCTCCTGACACTAAGATCTGCCAGGACTCTTGACTGTCATACTCATGCAGCACAATTTCTTGTGTCCGCAATAACTGTGTGTGCCAACACTGACAATAATACTCCCATTCAAACAGTAACACCAACCATACAACAGAAAAAGAAAACCATGAATCATATCTCAAGATGAAGTTCTAAAGAAATAGTGTGCAGAGAACTGCTGTTTTTCTCATTTAGATAATTGTTCTCTGTGGGACAAGCACAAAATAATTGCACTGATATCAAGTTAAAAAAAGAAAAAAAGGTTTTTCTTTCACTTGTTTTCTTCTTCTCTTCTGAACAGTCAGCAAAATTAGCTTGTACATTATCTCCTGCTATGAGACCTCCTGTTATTAAAATACTAAAATGTTTTTTTTATACAGAAACACTTTCACACAGCAATATCTAGCTCCTCCCAACATGACACTTCATTTGGTGAAGTGTAAGCTTTTATTATGACCTGTGGATGTGAATTCTATAAGATTAATAAACTAAGAAAAAAAATACTTTTCACTTCCTGCTTGCCAATTAATGGAAGAGAGGGGAAGACAAATTAAGAATCCTGCCACTGGCTAATGATGCTGAAGTTCCTGTGTCATAGCTTCTTACTAGTGACAAAAATTTAATCAGAGCATCAAAACTTTTAAACTACAGTTACTTGTATTTTGGGCTGATGATTAAACACACAGAATGGTTTATCCTTCTACAACAAAGAAAGTCAACAGTATTTTCCCCAAATTTAAGCTAAATTGTCTTTGTTTCCTTTGTAGCTTTTTATGGCAAGGGTAATTGGAGTATTCACCAGTTTTTACTTTTTACAGAAAAAGTGACATTTGCAAACTTTGGAACCCCAAGCTGCATGACTAGAGTAGTTACAGTAGGTGAAAATAGCTTGCAGCTTTTGTGGCAATCTAATGTGGGTGACAGTAATGAGTGGTGTGCACAATGCCTGTCAACAGAAATGTGCAGGCAAACAACACTGGCGGAGACAAAAAAAAAAAAAAGGCATGGACAATAGCAGTACTGAAACCACATAATTTAGTTCTAGATTTATTCACTAATCAATAGCCTCACTCTTATTAGCATGTGCAAACCCCTTAGTCATCACCCTCAAAACACTTACATGTTAGGCAATGGGTCCATGAGGAAACTGGCTTCCTCATGACTGTAAAAGCACGAATTGGTAAGGTGTTCAGAATGAGATATGTCTTTGTCTCACACAAAGACATATCTCACTCATAGTGTGCCACTATTTGAACATTTAATTTTAAAGTCTTTCACGTCATGTTAAACTCAAACAGTCACAATCTGGGACACAGCTTTTGATGCGCTTCGATCTCTCTGTTGATTACACAGAGGAAGTCAGAGAGGAGGAAAATGACAGGAGTCAACAACACATGGAACATCGATGTGTCCAACTACCACTGTCTATTTAAGTGGAATCGACTTTTGCTCATTTCCCAAATTACGCATATCTGACTGGCCCAACGCTGCAGGGGCTACAGGAAGCACAGGGACACAGAGAAAGGTTCTCTCTCACACACATGCTCTCTCCGTTTCTCCATTTCTCCGCAGGGAATCAATGATGTCTGCTTAATTATTGGGTGAATTTAATCAGCGGCCCAGCAGTACATACTGGCTTGTGACCCTGTAGCTGTCGGGAAGTCATTTTGTTTCAAGCAGTTAGTGGCTGAATACCACCACAATAATTAAAGGTACACCAAATTAATTGATACAAAAGGTGTAGAAGTAGCTAAAAAAAAAAAAAAAAAAAAAAACTGTCGCTGCATTGACGACACTCTGTTCTCAGCTATTCATGGACAGGTATTCAAGAACCACTGCTCACGTTAATTGTTTTTGTAACAAATAGCACAGAATCCCTTTGACCTAGATAGAAGTATATGTGGATGCATACTGTCATGATTATGCACTTAAAATGAGTTCATTACCAGATCTAACATACATACTGGTATACATTGTATGCAAGTATACTTGTCAAAAGATTGCTTACTGTGTAGTACGGAAATATGTTTCTAATTACTAATTTAGAGCTTAGGTCATTTTAAAACTAATCTAAGTAGCAATATTTTTTTTTGTTTGCTTTGGACTATTTTTCTCACATGAAAGGAAAGAGCTTAGTTGTGGCTGTGATTTGTTTGTTACATTACAAAAGTTTCTGAAGGGAATGCCAACACATTTGGAAAGCTTTAATTATTTGCTTATTCAGAATCTACTGAATTTGCAGCAGTCATGCAGCACATTTTAACCCACCACCAGTTATCTGAGGCTGAAATTTATTTAACAAAGAAAAGTACAAAAATAAGTACAGAAATTGCTTGATCACTCAATATTTTTTTTGTTTTTTTAAAGCTATGGATGCATTTTTTGCTTTAAGAATGCTGACAGGGAAGTACAAAGGGAGATTCATTGAATGAGGATGGGAGTGGCAGAGACGTATGTTAGAGTGATGTAGGAGAGCTGTGATACAGCAGTGAGGTGTGCTGTGGGGAACACAGTGGTATTCAAAGTGAAGGTGAGAGTGCATCAAGAATCAGATCTATGCCCTTTCATGTTTGCTTTGGTGATAGACAAGTTGACTCATGACTCATGTTTGCAGATGACATTGTGATCTGCAATGAAAGTAGGATGCAGACAGAAGAAAGGCCAAAGAGGTAAAGGTATGGTAAAGAGAGGGTTGAAGATTAGCCCAGTACGACAGAAAACATCTGTGTACATGACGAATGAAGAAGGTGGAGGACTTTAAATTCTTAGGCTCAAAAGTCCAGATCAGCGATGGAGAAGAAGTGTGCACAAGCATGTCGGATGTTGGGTAGAGAAAGGTGTCAGCTGTGATCAAAGGGTATCAGTAAGAATGAAAGGAAAGTTGTACAAGACATCAGTGAGAGATGTTGTGTAGTTTAGAGACAGTGCCAGTAAAGAAAAGACAGGAGGCAGAACTGGAGGTTATGATGTTGAGGATCTCTCTGGGAGTAATGAGGATGGATAGGATCAGGAATTAGTGCATCAGGAGGCACACCTCATGTTAGATATTTTGCAGAAGTCAAAGATGCTGGACTGAGATGGTTTGGACATATTCAGGGGGGAGACAATGATTATATCAGTTGAAAGATGCTGAGATTGAAGCTACAGGGTAGGATCCAAGGAGAAAGACCAAAAACAAGATTTATGGATGTGGTGAAAGAGGACAAAGTTAGTTAATGCAAAGGTAGAAGATGCAGAAGATGAGACTAAATCAGTGTTTCTCAATTACGATCCCCACGCTCCCTTTCCCTGCATATTTTAGATCCATCTCTGTTCCAGTGCACCTGATCCAAATAATTGAATCACCTCCTCTGCATGCCATCAACTACTGGAGAAGCTTGTTAATCACCCACTTATTCAAGTCAGGTGTGTGGCAGAACAAAAACACCTAAAACATGCAGGGCAGAGGGGACTGAGAACCCAAACTGAGAAGCACTAGACTAAATGGAGACAGATGATTTGATGTGGTGACCCCTGAAGAGAAAAGACAAAAGAAATGAGAAACTCCCTCATTGCACATCTTACAAAAAATTCATTATTAAAGTCAAAATATAAAAAAATATTACCAAATATATCACCAAAAGATATGATAGAACCCTGAAGAAAGAGTAAATGTCTAGTTTAAAAAAAAAAAAAAAAAAAGACAAAACATTAAATCTGCTCATTTTAGTTTTGGATGCAATGGAAATATGAAAACATTTTCTCTGTTTTATAATAATAATAATAATATAAGAATAATAAGCAATTATAACTGTGTTTTTTTCACAGTTTAGTACCATAACATGAGTAAATTCATAGATATAAAATAGGACTTGAAAGTGATATTGACTTTTCGGTATTACAGAGATGTTTTGCAGGCATGAACAACAGCTACAGCTCCCATTGGTCATCATTATGGGACTCCATAGTGATTTTGATTCAATTTATAGAAAATCCCAGAAGACTACTATCTTTTTACCTCTAATTTGAAATTTTGCTTACATGGAAATCATATATACAGCTGGTAAAATGCTGGCAATAGAAACAAAGCCTCTCTTGATCAAGACATTTTTTTCCCCTTGATCAATCTGAGTAAAAATATTGACTGATTCAGAGTCTCACTTCCATAGGATATAAATCAATTCATGATACCTCAGCATTTCTTCATCATAGAGAGGATATTTCTTTCTGGACTTTCCCTAGCTATTCTAATTTTCAAAAATTAGTAGCATAAAGTTACATAATAAAGTATTCTTGTGATTGTTCTATAAGGACTGAAAATGGCATGGATCTCTCTGGGAGTAATGCAGAAACAGTGCTGCATTTCATCCTTCCTCATTATGACAGTCTCCCTCTGACTCCAAAATATTGAGTTGCAATTGCTTGATTAATTTTAAGAAAATATGTCCAGTGTGTAAGATATAAATCTTCATAAAAGCAGCAGAGGCTTAGAAATGGGTTTGGTAATGGGGAGTTTTCATTGATATATTATTAGCTATGTGCTGCATCGACTGCTGGTCCCAATCCATCAAAGGAAAAAAAAACTAAAGAAAAACAAAAACTTGACAATCCCGATCCAGTATATGAGATTGGATTAGAACATAATACAAATATTTGCTGAAATCTACTCTGTTACACAATGTTTTCATGTAGGTGTACTGGCTCCTTGCACTTTCTTTACGGGTGCAGGAATCTGATCAAATTGAATGAAAGAAGATAATATCGTAGGAAAATTACTTGTGCTACGTAGTTTTTCATTTTAGTTTTTGGTTGTAATGTCTTTGGTCAAATCCATCAAAAAATATTTTATTACTTTCCAAAACTATTAAGACTGATAAATATGTTTATCAGTCTTAATAAACATATTTATTAAGACTATATTATACTAATATAATTATATTATATTAGTAATCTCACTAATATAATGAGATTACAAATTCAGCAAAACAGAATGTTAAATTTCCTAACCTAACAGCAAGTGTAATTTCAGACTCAAGGGTCAACTTCTGTTAAATTAAATGTACTGGAAACACTTTGGCACAGCAGTCATTCGTGTATAAAAATCAATAGAATTTCAATAGAAATTCCAATAATAAAGACATTCTAAGATGAAAAGAAAGTTGTATAAACGCTTGGTGTCTTTTTTATTGGGTTTGGATGAGTATTTTAGAAATCCGCAACAGACAAAGCCACACAAATTCAACCATTACAACTGCACTGAATTGTTTGAAAAAAAAAAAAATAACTATAGTACTTTGCAGGGAAATCTGAGTGTAGCTCCAGAGCAGTGTTTTTTAGTCAGAACTCAAAAAACAAAAACTTGTGAAAATTGATGCCTTCTTGTGTAATATTTTTAACTGTGAAAGAAGTTTGGTTCCTTGCAAAATATTGAAAGTGAATATCTACAATCATATTTTCAAAAGCTTGTAGCTACGGCACTGTACAGCCTATAGCAGGAACTGTTCCAATGCAGCATAAACACTGTTTTCTAAAGGGTGGCTTGAAAATTATGTGATTAAATATTGGAGTTACAAGATTTTTGTGCATTCGAAGTAGTAGTCTAGGAGAAACCCGATTTCTTTGCAAAAATGCTTGCCTTATAAATTTTATGTATATATTTTTAATCTTAGGAAAGTTCGAAAGCTTTAACCTCTTGATGACAGAGGAGCAAGACACCACAGAATAAAGTTGCTGTGTTATAAAAAGGATACAAAGTTTATCACACCAAGTTTATATTGTTTTATTGCAAAAATAACGAATGGCGCTTTCAATACCACAAAATATATTCTGTCCAAATTACTACAAGTTATACCTGATGCATATCTACCTATAACTGCTCTGTTCTGCATATTAAATGAAACGCATAATATTTCAGGAAACATTTTTTCTGACACTATGTAACTGGAGTAACTGAAGCCATGATGGTGAGCAATAAGAATGAGAATAACTTTATAATCGAGCTTAGGACAATATTAAGTAAATGCTCAATGCCAACAGATTGATACTGAATTCAATATCAATTTAATTATGAGGGTCAACCATGTTTATTTTAAGTAGTGATTTTTTCTAAAAAAATATTGACCTGAAAGAAATCAAACGCAAATAGAATATTAAAAAAGTACCACTTCAGCTTTTATTGTTTAGTGTCTCTTGACTTGTTTCAAGATGTGGGCCAGTATGATATTCTTTTAGTTTGGCAATGTAATGAGAAATATTATGCATTATGAAATTTACACAAACAGCTAAAAACAAAAGCATATGACATGATCTAATTTATATGATTTTAAAGAGAACCACAGCACATTTTCCAACTAAGGCTTAACATGCTCAACATAAATCTTACAGATATGATATGGGTATCTATCAGATATATTTATTATTTTTGATTTAATAAAACCTAACAATGACAACGCTAAGTTTTTTAGCAGTATTCAAATCTTAAAAGTGCCAGTCTGCTCCTTATAGAGTAAGGCTGGGAATCCAAAGCCCCATGTTTATTTTTGCATAGGCACATTAATGAGCAAGTTGTGGCCTCATAATGAACACCGCTGCTTTTATTTTATCACCTCCATCACATGCATAAAGAATTTATAGAACCGTAGATTATGAAAGCGACATTCTTCAGCCCACGTCTGAGCCTTCAAACCATGAGTGTTGATAATCTTACTGGGTAAATATCATTGGCATCAATTCATTTGTGTATCAATTGCAACAACCAAATGGATATCTGATAATTATAAAACCAAATGTTTAGATTTTCTTGGTTAATATACGAGTTGCTTAAAATAACCCCAATTAATTTCCGTAGGACTAAATGAGCTTCCACCAGAAACAGAACAGAAAACATCAGACAGACAAATTTGTCTTTCTTGAAGTGGGGGGATAATTTAGCTACATACAGCAACATCAAGCAAAGGTCTAAAGTCTTAGCTTTTTGTACATGGGTACATCTTGATAATGGTGACTGTCCCATAGCCGTTACTCTATTATTATGAAAAAGGTTCGTCAATTTGTCCATATGGGATGTCAATGGTTTTAAAGGACATTGGACAACAGAAAACAAATTCTCTCTGTCAGCCCAGTTTCTAAAACATAGAAACATTTGGCTGATGTGCTGTTTGCTCAAGCAGAATAGATTTTGCATGGCAAAACGTAGACTTTTAGACCAAATCTGGACTTTCCCCAACAGATTTTAGAAACATCTTTGGCTGCAAAAGCTTTCAACACTGTGCATGCTCTTCACTTCTCGCTCCACACTGACACACTGGATGATGTACTTAAACATCAAAAAGACATTTTTTTACTCACTCCATCCAGACTTTGCGTCTTCCACTCTCTGAGAATAAAAGCAGCCAGGTTTTCTTCCACGATAACTTGGGGAAGATATTTTTATTCCGACTTGACAGTTTTGTTTTCAGGCTGCCAGTTTGACACAGTAATTAGGGGAGGAGAGGAGACATGTCATGTACACCGTGTTAGTGAAAGCATTTGCAAATATAGAATATTTCAGGGTAAAATCTGTTTGTAGTCCATACAGCTGAGCTGATTTGGGCCCTTCATCTATGTGTCCAGATCCCTTTATAACTGCAGCATGCAGATGTGGTTGACATATTATATTTTTATTCAGCAAAGCGTCATATTTTAAACTATTTCTTTTTGTCTTCAAGAAGACTATGCCATCGGAAAAATCTCTATAAGTGTAAATTCAAATCACAATGAACCTGCACTATAGAATAATTAATGTATTCAGGCCGGCTTTTAGGGGCCAATTTCCCTTCAGCGAATAGTTTGTCTTCACCTTATCAGTCTAGGTTTTATAAGAGGGAGACGTTCAAATATGTTTCAATATGTTGGATTCCTATAGCGTAGCTTGTACACACAAACCCCTGCATGAGATCAGTTACCATTACCAAAATGATTTTTATTTACCAAATATTTTCATTTGTAGGTAATTTTACTATGACTCTCCTCTTTTTTGGGGAAAGCTCAGACTATACATTTTTTTCTTTTTTGCTTCTTAAGCTACTGATGTATTATTCACTTATTTGAAAGCAAACTTGGTGTATTTTAACACATGCCAAAGGCATGTGTTAAAATACACATGCCTTTGTTTCAAAGGCATGTGATTTTCACATTGTTGAAACAATGTGAAAATCACAAAAAAAATTGAATAAAATAAATAATCAGCCTAGATACCTGGAAGTTAGCATAGCCCTTCAACTGTCTGCTTTATCCTTGGGTAGAATTTATAAATGCCTGAAGGTGCCACATCATCTGTTCAAACAAGCATGTGCAATTCAACGTATGCAAAGTCCAGTCATTTTTCAATTCTGTGTTCCAGAAATGAACATGTTTACCGCCGAACTAAAGCATACGACATTGGGAAGATCTTGGGTAAAGCATGGGCAAAGCACAACCTAAATGGCCACTAAGTACAGAAGAAGTCAATATGTAAAAAAATAATAATAATAATAATAATAATAAAGCTCCAGATGAGACTTTTATACAACAACTAATACATAAAAAGAGCCATCTGAAATTAATGTCAAAAAATAAAATTAAATAATACATAAAAACGAACTTACAATTAAATTGGACAACAGCAATTTGAAGCTACCTTAAATCTACAGTTTGCTTAAAAACCAATGACATATTGTCATTGGTTTGTTAACGAGACAATGAGAAGCATTGTCATGACGACATGCTGATGGGGAATGTCAGAAAAAGTAACAGCTTCTTAAAGAGACAGAGGCCAATTTCAAGGCATCAAAATGCAAAGTCAAATTTTATCTGATATATACCACATTTTCAAAGCAGCTATAGGTAATAAAGTTTCTTTAATGTGTAATAAATTAACACTATGTGGCAGGAAGACAAATAACACTGCTCTTTTGCATATCTAGTTTAAACTGTAGCAAGCCACAATCTCAAAAATCTGCTTTTTTTCCGTCCCTTTGCAGCACAGCTGTTACATGAGGTGAGCCATAGCTGTTTTACCCTCCAGCTAAAGGTGTCTCTTGAGCCGCTGTGTTTGTATATATGAACATTCTTCACAGGCTGCCTGGAGGGGGCTGAACTTGAGGCTTTTTTACTTTACAGTAAGGGACTAAAAGTAAGCAGCACAGAGGTCATCTGAAACACTCCCTTCTCCCTAAGGACATACATGCAGCAATGTGCTTATAGATATCACAAGACACATGCACTGGTACTGATATAAAGTCTATGCACAAACACCGGCACGTGACTAGAGCGGTAAATATCATTCGAAGAAAAGATTGTGAAAAAGATGGAAAACCCTTAAGGATCATTTCTGGAATTGAAAGTGAAGCCATATGAGAACGGGAACAGACAAAAAAACTGAAGGCTGAAGAGACACATGGGGAAGGAAAGTGACATAGAAATGAGAGAGAGAGAAAGATGGACAAGGGAGAGATAACACCAGATGCTAAGTATCTGCTGAAGTGGAAGAATTCCAGTTTAGATACATGCAGTTTAGCTAATGAGGAACATTAACGTAGCCTCCCCCAGCAACTGTAAATCATAGAGCGCATAGGAAGATGCAAGGATAAAAATAAAACCTTTCTACTAAAATACTTCATAATAAAAACCATAAGCCAAGCAGCAACACTTCAACAAGGAGCTTCGGCTGAACTCTGAACTCTCTCTATTCTGTTTGAAGCATTCTGGCAAAAGAAGAAATTTATACGTCTGTGATTTAACAGATTGAAAGTAAAGACCAAGGTGAACACATCTCTAAGGTACTCTGTAATATAAATCAGAGGCTTATCAGTTCCGCTGTGTCGTCCCATGTGGAAAACACGACTTTCAGGTACAGGATGGAGAGAACAGAAGAAAGATCTCCACTCCTCTCGACTGTAAAGCCCTCCATCTTGCCCACATTATTTCAAGTGGACAGTTCACATTTCTCCCTGCGTTTTATGATCCTATCAGCTTTTCCATTTTCACTCTCTTCGCTCACTGTTTAACACACAGTAAAACAAAAACTACCACAAGGCCTTAAAAACCCAATACTCGCTCCTTGTCCCGCCACCATAAATCCTCTGTGCTAGGCAGCGCAATTATTTTAATACACTTCCGACAAGTTTAACAGCTCAGTCGATTGTGAGGTCAAAGTAGATGCCATCAAAACAGTTTGAAAACATGAATGTCTTATATTGGTGTTCCTGCATATAGCAGAGAGTGGACATCCTTATTGATTCTTGTTTTACCCACACTCAGCACTGTCACTCTACACTGTTCACAAACTGCATATGGGAAATTTACAACACCTCGCTCAATCAGACATCCCATTCTCAGCGAATACTGCAAATTTGTTCTTCTGTCAACCCTTCTGTCTGTGTCCCATTTTTTTTCCAAAATTGAAGAGAAGCCCACACACACTGCCTTCTTTCTGAAGCAGCGCCGTAAAACAGATGAGCTTCTTGATAAGATGAACATAATTGGTACAATCATCCTGTCTCCTGTTGGTGAATTGGACCCCTGTGAAGCGCTGTGTGGTTGAACAATGCAAGAAGAGAAAAGTGAAGCTGAATGTTTTATTGTCTCAAGGATTTATTTGAGCAGCCTTAACCTTCATTAATTAGAGCACACTATGAGCATAATTGTTACGATCAGACCACGTCGATGGTTTTCAGCGAAGAACAGTAAGTAAAATCATCTGCAACTCATGGTGTGTGTGGTGTCCATGAATATGTACATATATTAGGCATGTTGGTGGCATTAGTCAGATAAAATGATTTGGGCTGAATCCCATATTCACTTTTATACTGATGCCTCTCGCTCTTAATTGGAATCAAATTTGCTCTACAAAAAATAAATTCTCTTGAGAGCTTAATCCATCATCAGAAAATTATTCTACATATGCAAATCTAACACCAATGCACCCATATAGTGTCATGCAAAACTATTCAAGATTTTTTTTTTTTTTTAGATTTTGTTACCAACTAGTATTTTACATGATGGAATAACACAAAGTAAAATGTAAAAATATGAAAAGTATGTGTTTGTTTTCAACTTGGTCAAGTTACAATTTGCAGCAGTTGTAACTGCAGTGTTTTGCAATCTGGACTTCTAAAAACTGAAACTACTTCGCAGTTACATTGTATAAAGTACCTGCAAACAGCAGTTTTCTAGCTAAACCACAGGTCAATTGGATTTACCTTGGAACCATAGTTAGATCATTCTGACACATCCTTTGATTCAAACTATTAGATCGTAGCTTTGGTTGTAGGTTTAGTGTTGTTTCCCACATGATGGCGACCCTTTTGTCTCAATTCCTTTGTAGGCTCAAAAAGGTTTTCTATCAGACTTGCTTTATTTTTTACCAACCTCTATCTTTCCATCAACAATAAATTATAAAATGCTTCCTGATAAGGCTCACTTCTCTGTTTAAAATAACTTCTTGAAATTAACTACCTTTAAGAAAATATTAAACATACTTTTTACTAACCTCACATTCTTTGTTTTAAAATGGCTTTTTCATCTGATGTGACATTCAAATCTTAGATTTTGGGTTTCCATTAGTTGTATGCAGAAAACTATCATAATTAACAGAAGTAAAGGCTTGAAAACAGTCTGTGTGTAGCAAATATACATAGTATACAATGTGTTTCACTTAGTGAATTCTGTCAGTGGAATAAATTAACTTTTTAATAACATAACTAATTTATTGTATATGGCTTTATATCAATATACATTAGATCACTAATGTTTTACATTAGTTTAAAAAATGTTTTTACTTTAGTTGTGTTTATTTGACAAACTTAGAGTTTGGGGAAACAGCAGTACTGCATAATGCTCAACTGTTAACCATATAATATTAATACAACAAGTATTGTATTTCAACAATTTTACTATATTTTTGTTTGATTTACCCTGATATAATTTAACTTCAACTGTTCGATGAAAAGTTTCAAACAAACAATCCGACTTGTTTTTGCAGTATCATTAACAATTTTCAGAATTGCTTTCCTTTGTATTTTGGCATGTTGCTACTGTCAACATCAATGCTGCTCCTGCACTGTAGAGTCATAATCCTAAATATAAGATTTAAAAAAGTTCTCCCAGATTCTGCAGCCTTCACCACACAAATGTATAAAGTTATGTAAATATCAATAAGGGCTGCCAACAAATCAAAGTGCTTTGCTACAGATACAAGACTAAATCATCTATGTAAAGATGAAAAAACTCATCTGTAAAGAATTGGCTGAAGTAAAGCTGTTCAAATTGTCAATTTGGCAAAATATGGACTTCTCAGCTCCATTAAATCTGTTATTTGCAACGAGCAATGAACCAAACATTTGGACAGCAGCATCTCATTTGTAGAAAGTGTTTTCACCACTTATGAAAAGCGTCTTTGTGGGTATTAACCAGTATGTCGATGTGTAACTTTCTATCCAAACTAAAAAAGTGGGTTTTGTTGAATAGGGCCATGCTGTAATTATACGTGCAAAACAAAAAATAATTATCTAGGATTTTCTTAATACTCAAGTTAGTCAGTCCAATGTGTGAGGAAAACAGTTTTCCTCACACATTTGGAAAAAAACAGTAAAAAGTGGGAGTAGGCAAATATCGCCAAGTCGAAGTGTGGCATGGTGTTAGAATCCTGCTAAAGAAGAATGATTCCTTAAACTGAACCTAAAGGTCATTTTACATTTTTACCCTAAAAAGGTATGTTTGTCTTTAACTTGAAAGTACGTGATATAAGCCACATTTAAGGCATAAAAAGTCTGTATTGTGGTTCAATGTGCCATCACAAGACCCCAGCACTTTAACAGGAGAATACTTAATAAATTTTACAAAGCAAGTTTTGTGCTATGCGCAGTACATTAATCTAATTACTCTTAGATCTTAATTTGAGAACACATGACTTAAATAAACAAAAGTATAAAAGAGTGCAATACCATTAACTGAAATTAAATTTAAGGCAAAGTTGTTTAATTATTTCACAATATACAACGACAATATGGTGATGAATACACAATAATTTGGCATGAAATTTACTTGACATCCACATCTTGCACACTCTTACGCTGCACAAGCCAGATTATTATACGTGTGACATCTCATGGAGAGAACTGTAAGTGAAGGAAAGCAGATAAGCAGCACAGAACAAGTAAACAAAAAGATGGAAGGAAAGTGACGGAGAGGAAAAAGTTGGCATTTGTTCAGACAAATGCCCCCGTCTTGCTCCTTCACCTTGAAAACATAAATCAAAGCAGCCTGTTCAGGATTCAGCACACAGACTGACATAATGTTAAAACACGCTATAGACATGGTCCTTAAAAATATGAAAAAATAATCTCCCTAATTCAAATTCTATGCTCAATTATAAGCATTTGTTTTCATGTTTGTATAACAACCTCCAGATTGCTGTTTCTGTAGTAGAGTCGCACTAATCTAATTGGTAATACACTTGTGTGATGAATATTAGAACCAATGGTTAAAGATTTCTATCTCTGTTTTTTCTCTTCCCCTGTGTTTAAATCTGCACATTATCTGATGGACGCCGCAGTCGATAATTACAGCTGGATATGTACGCGTTTAGCTGTCTTCCTAACTATAAGTAATGACCGTATAGCTTAGCTAACACAATTAACATTAACGCGAGGGGGGCTGCGGTGGGAGAATAAAACTCCCATCAAAATAAAGCATTATGTAAATTATTAATTATAACGCAGACAATTGCAATTTTGTTCAGCTGCCCATTGGCACTGAAACAAATGGAAAAGAGTCAGAAAGGAGAGAGAACAGCGGCGATAGCCCTGAAAAGGAGGGAGTGTGAGAAATATTTTACTAATACCACCTGCTCCTGGAGTAATTTACTGAAACCATTTGCAATTCAAAGACTAAAGCGCAGACTCTTATCTAAACTGACTCTCAACAAATGCAAACTAGACTGTGGGAAAGACTTGAGTAAGTATTTGTATAGATGTGGATTTGTTCTACTCTCTAAGATGTAATTACAATTACATCTTAGAGATGTAATTGTAATTTGTGTTTCCAGCCATAAAACACAATTTTTAAAAACAACATAGAAGGTAAAATACACTGGACAAACTAATATTTAGATGCTAACCTAAACTTTGACATCATCATTATTTAATCAGGACAAGATTTAAAGCATGTGACCAAATCAATTTGGTTTTGAATAAAGATATGTGACAATAAAAGCCAGTGCAAAGACTTGAACAGGTAAATAGCCAGTGAGGTGAAGAAACCTCAGAAAAATGGTCCACTGCAATCACAATGAGAACAATTGGAAAAAAAGAGTGAGCGATCCCTCACATTTTGTGTCTCAGCTTAATGGTAGTGGTCTCACATGGGAGAGAGGGAAAGCCAAGCTTTGTGTGAGGAATGATAACCTCAAGCCTTCCCATTCGCAAGCATCATATCACCTTGGAAAAAAAAAAAAAAGCCTTGGAAATCAACCGATCAGTCTCTGCGTTTACATGAAATGAAGGTTTTCTCTCTGCTTGTGTTCCTATTTTTCACCACATCTGCCTTTTTTCCCCTCTCAGTCTGTCCTCCTCCAGACAGGTCCAGAGCTGAATACATCACCTCTGCTTTCAATATTGTGCTATTATCTAACTGAATTGAATCCCCAACCCCAACCTGTTCTCCTGTTCTGACCATGGACAATATGTCTGTCGGACTTTGACAAATTAAACCAGCTCGATATATGGCAATAACCTTCACAGCAAAACACTGGGCGGAGGTGTGTGGTGGGGGGTGTTACAAAGGCAGAGGAGCAGAGACTGAAAGAGGAATGGAGACACATTCAGATGGATGAGGGGATCATTCAAGCAGGACACGGTATTTCAAACCACAATTTAATGTATGTACATCAACATCAACTTTAAATGCCAACAAGAGAGTGTAGTTGAAACATGCTAAATTATCTGACATAAAATGGCAAGTTAATTAATTTCTCCAACAGTCTGAAAGCTTTATAATTACTGTCAAAAAAATGTACAGCGCATATAAATTTAAGAAATGACATTAACCATGCTTGGAAAAAGGTCATTTTTGGGTTGCAAAAGGAAGCAACTGGGATCATAATGAAACTGCAGTTAAGACTAAAAGTCTTTATATCCATAGTGGATTTAAGTTTATGGTGAGCCTTTATTTTTATCCACATGTTTCTTCTGATTAAAGTAGTAACATTTTGGAGTGTCTAATTCAGAGTCCTGACCTAAATCTGACAGAGAATCAGTGAATGGAGCAAATGATTAAGGTGATGACAAGAAATCCTCTAACAAGAAAGACTTGGGGTTCATCCTGGCACATTTTGACTCAAAGTCCAGTGGAAACATTCAAAATTCTGGTCATCAATTTTATAGGAGTTTGACAGTTATGTCAATAGAGATTTTCCAGTGATCATTTAAAAAGGCATGAGTTTTAACATGCCTTTTTCTAGTGAAAGTTTAATAAAAATAGATGTTATTTCCTTTTAAACTTGACAGTACTTTTACATTCCTGAATCATCTTATGTGATATGTCTGTCTGTCTTACTATCAGGGAAAGACAAAACTCTTAGGGTGGATAAAAATAGATTAAATCCAAATCTGAAAATCTCCTAAGAGGCTATGAAAAATTTGGGGCTTAACTGCACTTTATTTACAAAAAAAAAGTACCATCAACTCAGAATGTTAGGAGTTATCTGTATAAGGGAGATTTTATTCAGAGTTACAGTTGTTTATTTATCAATTGTTTTCCAGACAAAAGACTATTTAAAACTACGGAGCGTAATAACCAGTCACTTTCAACAAACATCTACTTCAATTAAGACTGTGACAATCTGACATAAGCATTAACCAGTCCATTCTTTTCCTCAAAGCAGGTTTATATAGTGACCCTTATTAAATTGTTCAAGGGGTACTTGCTTTGCAGACACATTTTCCCGGGTTTTGACACAAAGCTCCTGCAGCACACTTGAACCACACTGCAAACAAAATATCCTCTCACCAACCCAAAAATAAAGGGTTGTTAGGCAACTATTGTTGTGATTTCCTCTGCTCAGCGTGATAACGCCTTGATTGATGCCAAGCCTCCCCAGTTAATCACCTGCCCTAGACGATGACTGTAATGCTCTGGCACAAAATTAAAAACTGAGATGATGCAGCAACTTCAAAAGGCTGATAAATGTGCAAAACTGTGCATGAGTGAGGATTCAAGATAAGTAGACATACACTTACCACAAAGTAGCTCACACGTGCAGATCAGACTCTGCTCCATTCAAATAAAATAAAAAAAAGCTCAAGTCAACTCACCCGCTCGGAGCTTTGTGACGGACTCGGTCTTTGCCTCTTGTTCTCTTTAATTTCTTGGTGGCGCTGAGCAGACTTTCTGCAGGAGGGCGCTCAGCCGTCCTGTGCGGCTCCACGTAAAAGCATCGATCTCTCTTGGCCAAGTGGAATGAGTCCCTGCTGCCTCCACGAGAGTCAGATGTGCTCAGCCCTCTCTGCCGCTCACACAGAATCACACAGATGCACAAGGAAATATGAGGATGGGCAGCCTGGCGTTCTGCTCCCTCTCTCTCGCTCTCTCCCTCCCCCTTTCTCTCCAGCGAGCTGAAGATGCTCTCACTCTGGCTGCCGGTTTCTCCCCCTGTCATTCCCTCCAGCTATCCCCTCACTCTGTCACTCTTTTTTTGCTGAGTTGAACTGCATGCGATCTCACCATCTGCTTTTTTTTTTTTTTTCTGCTCTTTCTCAATTGATTCCTCTGGCTTTCACCTCTCTCAGAACTGATCAATGTATCTTTGCTTGTGCAGCCTCTAGTGGCCGTGCTGCTCAGAGGGTCCGAATTTATATATTTTATTTTTTATATTTATTTATTTAAAAAAAAAGAGAGAACATGAAGTTTGCTCTAGGATTTCAGCTTGCATCAGCTAGAAAGAGGAGAAGGAAAACCATCGGAAACACCATATATTGCTGAGAAACACATCTAGGTAGATATTCTTTTTTTTTTTCAGTTTCCTCCTGTTACTTGTTAAAATGGACCATTGATAATTGTCGATGTTATAAAGAGAAAATCTAAGACACTAATGTTAAGCTTCATTGTGTTATTTTTATTTTAATAATGTCCCTCTAACTGTGAGGAGATGTAGATGTTTATTTAGTTTGACAACGCTGATCCACATCATTTTCTTCCTATCTAACCTTTAAGTGGCTTCTTTTGCTCAGAAGTTGAGGGAATTCTTCTCATCAAACAGAGCGCTACCATCAGGAAAGTATTGTTTCATCTACGGTGGTGATAAATGTTACAATTTCTAGTTTTCTTATCCTCTTAATATGCAAATATATTTTAAGTGAAGGGAACCTAAAAATCTTGAAAGTATGAAACAGCTGGTCAATTGTTTTTTTTAAAACATGAGCCATCTTGAAGCAGACTTTTCTGTCATAAAAGAGTTTTTGGAGCTGCACCCGCTAAAACAGAATCATCTTTACTACATATTAATGATGATGATGCAATGTAACCAGGAAATGTTTGACATTCTTGAAAATAAACAGGTGATTGGAGCAGATTTATCCTCCCTGGACAAAAGCAATGTCTTAGACCTAAAATCTTTCAAAATTTATCCTTTTTAACATGTTTGTCGTGTCTAATTAAGCTTTTAAGATTTATTTAAGATGATCAGCAGTGGTAGCGTTAGATGCATGTTAATTAAGTTTTTATGACTGTCACTTTTTGTTGTATTTTGTTTTAATTTTAAATGTCTTACTTGTAGTCAATTCATTATTATCCGTTTGCATTGTATTATTTTTCTATCTAAAACAAAAAATCCAAAACAATAAGGATGATATTCAACAAAAGTGTTGTTGGTGAAAAACACTAACTAACTGTATGTACAGTGTCTAAAGCAGATTTCTACCATTGTGAAGCCATAAGCGTTAAACCTAAGTTGCATTAGCAAAGTTGACGGCTCTTCTTCAATGTGGATAGACAAAGAGCAGGAGAGAGACAAGTTACAGTGCTATTCCACTATTTAATAAAGTACCTCTAATTATTGTCAAGAGTTGTTTCATTGCTGAAATAACATTTACTTTGTGCCAGTGATGCCTTCATGATCTAGCCAGTCCTTGGTGCCTTCAGGGACAATATCAATTATCAGTCTCAGAAAAATTTGGAAGTCTTCACTGCTTTTAGACTCTACATCTCAGCAAACTTTAGAAAATTACAATGCTAATGTGCTAAAAATCAGTATGAGTTGTAGTAAATCAGATTGTTATGGCCAATTGTGTGTAACGAGCCGTATGTCAGCAGTTTGTTGTGCCGTTTGTAAATTATACAATTGAGACACATCTTAACTTATGTTTTCTGCAAGTGTGTGTTGAATATTAACTCTAAATGAGATTAGTTTTATTTCTGTGACCAGTGGAATATTTTCCATCAAGTATCAATAGAAAAGAAAAAGAGATAAATTCAGCTAAATTTGAACCAACCACTTAAAACCCTGAATATTTACACTATCAAACAAAATCATTAGAGGAAAGTCTTTGGCAGATCACCAGAGAAAATATTTTTACAAAAGGATGTTTGTCATATCAGATGAGACATAATTTTAAGTTGAAGAAATAAAAGGTAATGTAGTTATATTTATGATTGTTAAGGGTGAATTAATATGTAAAATCAACTTCTTTGAACTTCATACAATGTTATAATGTTATTCCCCTATTAAAACTTACCTGGAAAGTTGCTTTGGTTCTTTCATGCATATTTGAGAAGTCCTTGAATCCCAGCCAGTAAAAGTGCAAATTACAATAATCAGATTTTGATTGCTGTGTGACCATAGCTACAACCTGAACCTTTGATTTTAATCTTTGTGTTTTATCTTGGTTTGTTTACAAATATACCTTAGTAAATGATAAATTGCCAATGATTGCTTTTAAGCTTGGCATATACATTTGTCCCCATCTCCTAAATTCCACCAAATCTATACTGAAACAGTCTTTCTGGTGGGACTCTTAACAGGAAGAGTGGCTCTAGATCATATTCTGCTTAAGACCTTATTCCACCTTGGGCCAGCCCAGCATGACAAGCTAGAGCCGCTGCACTGTGTATCCTTTTGCTAGATGCGAGAGGCAAACAGGGAGATTAATTTTTGTGCCACTGGTAGGGATGAACCTTTTTCGCTTCGTGACTATTGAATTTTTAATAAGCAACACAAAGGCCAGGGTATTTGGGATGAGTTCTTCTGATCTCCGCTCTTCATTGTTAGGCAGCTGGCCCTGTAGCACTCGTTCATGTGTTTACAGATCCCTCAGGCTGCTCACTGAGCTGATCTGCTTGGTAGAAGTGGAGGAAAGGTGGAAAAGGTATTTGATAAAGCATTTGAGACATTATTGGCACTGCAAAACATGAAGGTTCTACGTAACTACACCGCGAGAGTTGCATCTTCTCCACTGTCTTAAGCCAGCATCCCACTAACCCACCGGGCCACAAGGGAAATCTCTGGTAGTCCCGTACACCAGTCAGTTGAGTACATATAAATGTACTCCTGGTATCATTAAAATGCTACAGAGCCGCAACAGATGAGCTGATATTTAGCTTTGTAATATGACTGCAAAATCCTAAAATAACATCGGCAATGTGCCTAACCTCTTACTGAAAAATTCAGAGGAAATAAATATGCAAATATTCTGTTTCCACAGCTTAAGGATTGAATACAAAATACTTCCTACCTCACTGAAACATTCTAGGTATTTGTGAACAAATTTCAACACAGTCACACATTAGGCGTGGATGGGTGGTAAATCCTCTTCAGGTTTACACACCACTCGTTTTTTCATTGATTTAAGTAAACCTTTAAATTATTTTAAAACAGCATCATCTTGTGCTTATTGTGTCACATTAAAGATGGGAGAGGTCACAGAAGCATGGAGGGGTCCAAATCCAAGGTAGAACTGAGTGTAGGCTATGGGAAAGTATCTCAAAACCACAACAGCAAGAAAAGTAATCCTTGTTGTCATCATTGAATATTTAACTTTGATCTATAGGTTATTCATGCATTCCTGGATTCTTTTATTAAGAAACAGGCTGTGTAAAAATCAACTCTGAAGAAACCTGGAATAAAAATTACTGTAGCAGAACAGCTCAAAACTGCAAGGTAAAAATTCACAAACATACATGGGAGAAAGCTTGATAAATAATGTTGGGTATGTTGGATTCAAACATATACAAAAGTTATCATCACAGAATGACACACACAAATGCTACACCAAATAATGCATGAAAAGACAGCTCCCAGCCTCAAGAAGCTAGGCAATGACACAGTGCAACGATCATACAAATTGATTAAAAAGAATGAAAATATAAAGCCTGGTCAAGCGTGTCTCCTGACCTGAATTCAATTGAGCAGATTTGTGATGTTGTGGAAAGCAGAGAAGAAATCAAACCTTTTCTGCAAACCGGCACTAAAAAGATTTATTTACAAATACTGGCAGAATATCTCTGATGCCAAGCATGCCCAGAAGGACTGAAAGCCTCATTAGGAATGAATGCAAAGATACAAATATTTAAACATCAAATCAGGAACTGAGTCCTTCCTCTGAATGCTTAATGGCATGCAACATTTTGATTTGTATTTTTAATGAATTATTCAAATGTTACAATATAAGAAAAAAAATGATGTTTTTAAATATAATTTTTTGGAAATGTAAGATTTTGTTTGTGTTCTCTACTGACATGTAGCTGTAGAAGAATGAACCTTAAAACATTAGTGCAACAATATCTTGAAAATTCTTATGTGTTTACTTGAAATAAAATAAAATAAAATAAATGTTTGCTAGGTATAGTATTGAGTTATTCTCAGGAAATCACAGCCGTGTGTTTGCATCTATTCACCTTTCTTGTAATCACTGAAATAACACAGAAGAAAGTGTTGAAATTGACCAAAGTACCAGAGTACGTAAGTAAGTATTTTCTACAAACAAGGATGGATAACAAGAGAGTTTGTGTACAACAGAATATGTGGGCAGAATAAAAAGGAGCTGGCCTAGAAAGAGATCCACAGGGTGCCATTAGCCAGGTATAGCAAGAGAACCTGATGCTATAGCTGTCACGGCTGATGAACCGTCTTTGGAGGAGATCACTCGCCTGCTTATAGAGGAGTCATCACGGTGAGCTAATTAGAAAAGCTCGGTCAGGAAACTGTAGGAAAGGATGCGCACAGATAGAAAAACCACACACTCAGACACATTAAGTGTGATGAAGCCCTGAGAGTGTGGCTCACTTGTCAAAACAACATTCTCAAATATATATATATATATTATGGCTGAAGATTTGTTGTTTGTAAGCAGCGCACTCTATTCATCCTTGACAACAAAATGTCGAAGGAATAAAAAAATCTGAACAATAATTTATTTCAGCAATAGAATAACATATTCAAAATTACAATGACAAACTTTGTGTTTGTTCATGTGGAATTATACAGGCAAGATTCGATGAAGCCTGAGAATGAAATCATCAGCTTTCTTTTGGAGAATATTCAAAGACACTCATGAGCACAAAGACACACCAAATTTGTTGAATTGTAACAGGGGATAAAACTTGCTGTATTCATGTAAAATAAACTTACGCAGCAATATATTGATTACCCTCTCTGGGAATGTGAATACCATGTTTCCCAAACAGCTACCCTGATTATTCCAAATAGCTATTTCTATGCAAAGCACTGTAAAACAAGCTATACTGTGCAGAGTTCAGTGCTCTCTGCTGCTCCAGCAAGTTCCCCATTTCTTTAGCTCTCTCTTGCAAAGCATTCTTCCCTACAATGCCAATCACATTTCTCATTTTGCCCATCCATTCATCCCATCATTGTCATTTATAGGCCTCAGAAAGGGGGCTATTTGTGAAATCTTATGGTAAGAAATGGTTTCAATCACTCATACGACCTCAGCCCATTTTTCCTGTGCTCTCAGCTGCTTCCAATATTCTTCTAGCATCCATGTTGTCAAATGTTTTTTTATTTATTCTTTTTTTATCTTGAAAATTGAAGCCCTAGGCAATGCTCTTTGTATTTAATGAAGATTGGTTGTTACACACAATTAATCTTGCAATTTTTTTCCTAAAAAATAAAATTCACAATAGCAAGGTGAACTGTATGCTTAGGGGTGTAAAAATCTCTTCTGAGTGAAATTTCAGCTTACAGCATATGTAGTGTGAGTGGATATATTCTGAGATACTTTTTTCTTTGTGAGCTACTTCATGATTCAGGACAAAACTGTTCCTGCAGAGATGAATTGTGAGCCTGTATAGTACAGGAACCTTTTAAAGCACACATAAGACAGACACAGAGGAAACACAAAGGGAATAGTATGTAGTGTTCCTCCTCAAATAAGGCTTTGCAGGCACTCTTCTGGAGATCAAAGATATAAAGGTTTTTAGATGCCCACTTTAATCAATAACACTTCCAGTTTTGAGTCAAGTACTAACTATAACCCCAAGTGTCTCTGCACTGTAATGAACTAACAATCTATTCCATTTGTACCCCAACCAAAATATGCTCTGAAACAGAATGATTTTGCATTACATATTTACAACAAGAAATAAAAAGAATCCTCAGACATTGTTCTTCTTAAAACTACAGCATGTAACTTTTAGAATAAAAAATATAATTGTTTACATATATTTTTAAAAACTGTCACAGCATAATGTAAAACAGATTCTGTGAAAAAAAATAAAATAAAAAAATAAAATCAATTTCTTCTGCCTTCTCAGTGTTAACTAGAAACAACCAATCAGAGCCAGAATGATGGTCTTACCGCTGTCAATCAACCTTGTGTACGCATGGCTCATCGCTCACCTTGAGTTTTACCTTGATCTACATCTTCTCCTGCTCCTATAATCACTGGACGTATGCATCACCTGCATACATGCAGTGTTTGTAAATCTTCAAACGGGCACTTAATCATATTGTGTTAAAGGTCAACTTAAAGTAAAATAAAAAAATCCAGCTGCCAGTATGTCCATCTCTGTATATTTTGCATTCATATATCTTAATCAAAATTCTGATTAAAATTATTCTCAAATGTATTGAAAAAATAATGAAAACCACACATTTCCACCTGCTAAACAGAGCTACAAAGCAGAGCTGAAAATCAGAATTCTTGTTTCTAAGGCAAACAGCTGTTGCTATGTGACATCACTGTGGACAAACTATCCAGCTGCCAGTATGTCCATCTCTGTATGTCCATCTCTGTTTTGTAGCAAACAGAGTTTGCTACAAAACCAAATATAAAAACTGTCAGCTGCACCAACTGGACCTGTCAAAAAGAGTGGAGAATCTGCTGCTCAGACAGAATGCTCTGAAGAAAATGACAAAGAGAGTGGACTTGACTGGAATGCTGGGAGGACAGGAAATGCAACATGGTGGGTAGCTACATGCATGCCCATCACAATTTAACTCATTATGCATGAACATTACACTGAGACCACTATTATTTGAGCATATATCAACAGCTAAGCGACTGGAGATATTCATAAAAGTGAAATTTCCAAGTACGTATGTCTACAGATGAAATA
Organism: Girardinus metallicus; assembly: GCA_903067095.1. Taxonomy (NCBI): domain Eukaryota; kingdom Metazoa; phylum Chordata; class Actinopteri; order Cyprinodontiformes; family Poeciliidae; genus Girardinus; species Girardinus metallicus. Next base: position 102,010 of record CAEGAE010073185.1, read on the forward strand.
GGCGTTTCCAACGGAAGGCGTTTCTCAAGGACCACTCCTGACTGTATGAACAAAATCCAGTTCAACATGATTGGACAAGCATGTCATTGTAGGAGTTTCTCAAGACCTACACCTGATTGGATGAAATTAATATCTGTCATTTGACTTTTTCACTGGAAATTTCGTCAAGTAATCATGCTTTGATGTTTCAGAAAAAAGGTCCCATCATATCCACTGCAGAAGGTCCATGTATGGCTGCAGAAATTTAGTTTTTAACACAGCGAAACATTGATGCCCTTGCTTTCTCCTTCAGCTGGAGCCCTTTCAGTGCAAAACTGCAGTCCTATGGTGCAAAACCATATAACTGTATAGATTGTGAAACTTGTAATGGGAAGAGCTTGCTATGCTTCTTCTGTTTCCAGTCTTTTATCTGTACTGTATCATCCACTCAAATCTTTCGGATCATTTTACAAACTAAAACAGCTTTGTGCACCTAAAGTCATGCAATATCCCATTTCAAATCTCCCAAATCATTTGATCACGTCGTCACGTGTTGCTCTACCTCTTTCATGAGCTCTGAAGGGTAATTCAAACAACAATATCAATGCAGTTTGTAGAAAATTACATGTTTTACAAGAATATTTAGAAATTTGATGGGTATTCAAATACTGCATACTATGAAATTATACAGTTATTTGAAAAACTAAAGTAGTCTTCATTTGACATTTAAGGTCCATGATGAATTATCTTCTCAAAGTGCATCATTATACCTCTAGGCGCACTATAATAAATAGTGTGCCTATAATTTTGTTACTGGTGTGCTATAATGAAATTTTTAAGAAAAGCCCACATTTTGAAATATCTCTTATTGATAAAACATCAATGATAGGTCCTCATTAAAAAAATGAAAATAAAAGAGATATATTTGTAAGGTGTGAAAACAAAATATCCAAGAATGTGATCATGTCGGACAAAGGTTCTGTCATTTTTTTTTTTTTTTTTTTAAGAATTAAAGAAGTGAAGGTCAATTTACTTTTTTTTTCTTTTTGTGGGAGGTTATCGTCACACAAAGTTGCTTAAGTCAGCAGAAGAAGGTGCAGAGAGAAAAACAGCAAGAGGAGATAAATATGGAACATTATTGTAATGGTACAATAATGTCATTTAACTTTCCATGGGGTCACAATGTCAAAACCAATTTGCATGCAAAATGAAATCAGTGAATGCAGCGCCAGGAACAGTAATACAACAATAAACCACATGCTGTTTCTTCCGCACGACTGCCTCTTTGTAAGATATGAATACAAACATTCATACTTACTGGTTTTAACTCAGAAAAAGCAAATAGGTTGAAGCATAATATCTACAGACTGAACTTAAAAACACTTCTAAATAACTAATATGGATATATTGTGACATATAGTTTCATGTGTATACTTAACTGGTTGTTCTTGTAAAATGTGCAAAAATAATTCTGCTGTTGAGTCTAGGATATGATTAGACAGACTAGCAGATGTTCTCAACAATGCCCATGGCAGCTTTGATTTTTAACAAAATGTAAGAACAGTGTTTCTCTTGAATTCAAGGGAAACAAAGGAATCCATCTGACACAGAAACAGCTCATGTTCTGCCAGCTTAGTGAACGAGGGAAACCAGCGTGGCAGAGGCAACGACCTTCACAACAATTCCCGACTTCTATTTTTAACAGATATTTAAACAGTTCTTTTCACCGCAGCAACAAGACAGGGCTCCTTTGAAGTTTCTGGGCTGGGAGATAAACATTGTATCAACAAGATTACCTGCATAATCTTGCTTTTTTTTCTGGTGGTTTGACAGCTGCTGCTTAAATTATATGATTCGAGTTGCTTTTCCACAAGCTACTTTTTAAAAACATTTATGTAATAATTATCCAAAACAATAAATCTTTATTTTTCCATGTACTGAAGTGAGCTGAATTTAACTAACTGTTTTACTTTAAAAGTCATAATCATCTACATCTGAAAAATGGTTGACTCCTATCATGCAACATGATTTCATTGGGCAAGAGCCGTGGGAGACATGTCAGGCTTAGAGGGAGGCAACACAAAAACTTCTACTTGGAAAAGATGATCCTGGGGGTGGGGAAGAAGGTACTCTATCTTCCAATTATAGCTTTTATATGTCATGATAGATTAAAACCGTTCTGCCTATAAACCTGAAAAGGTGGTAAAAGGGCAATATTGAAGGTTATTCTGAAGATAGAGTCCAATCTTTTTAGGAGCAGAGGTCCCACTAAATGATCCTCTAATCAAGGTCAGACAAAACTGCAAAAGGTCCTAGAGACATATTTTAGACTCCATAGGTCTCAGCATATTAAATATTAATAAAAAATGTAAAAAAAAAAAAAAAAAAAAAAAAAAGTCAACAAGTGTGATTCGAAAACAGCAAAAAAAAACTGTTACAAATCTAAAGGGTGTACCAGTTGTACTCAATAACCATGCTAATTAATAGAAGCAGTAAAAGCTAACGGCAAAGCTAACGGCAATGCTATTTAACAATGAAGAATGTGTTCACAAATACAGGTTCGTACTTGTGGGAAAGTGTTAATGTTCAGGGAATCCTCCAGTGTATTATGACGGGCCACCTGGCTTTATTTGCCTCCCCCCTCACCGCCCTTCCAAGAATGGCTTGTTTATTTATTTTAATTGGATTTTTTATACACCAGTAACACCGATAGCAAATTGGGTACATAGTTGATGCATTGGACTGGGCGCAAGGTCAGGAGCACACACCCTAATCGTACTGTCCGAGCTCCTGCGCATTGGCCTTACATGCTGGGATGTCGTCTGGTCATGCACCTGAAAAGTTTTGCACCTTGTCACAGATAGTGCGTGCCAGCATTCACTCAAGCTGGACAATTTTCAGAGAAGGTTCACCTGTAGCAGCATTTATATGAACTTTTAACCACCTTTCATCTGGATTGGAACTATCTCAAAACCTTTACTGACTATATGCTAAATAAACAAGGGGCACTGGTTGCATATATTTCTGAATCTTTCAACGAATGCCAATGGACCCATAATATAGAAGTGAAAAGATTATAATTTCATAATAAACCATCAATGAGTTTCTGCTCCTTGCAAGACTTCAGACAAAACGTGAGTCAGAATCAAAACTGAGCAGTCGATTAAAATAGTTCTATTACCAATCATTACAATTTTTTTTTCCAACCAAGTGTTAGATACAATTCAGTAAGTGCATGTGTGATTAATTTCCTCCTTGTTGTATAGTAACATAATGCCTCTACCATTTTTTTCTTTAACTTTTTTCTTTTAATTTATGGTATAATTTGAAGGATTTTGTATTGTGAAACACTTACTAAATGTCCTCTGAAAAGTGCTCACTAGATAAAAGGGATAAGACTGTGGTAGGTTAGAGGGAATGAAGCTAAAATGAACTGCAGTCAGCTTTTATTAGAGGAAAAGATCCCCCACCAGACTGCAATTCCTGCCTCCTTATGATGACAGCCACCACACTTAGTCTTACACAGCAAGTACTACTAATATCTGCACGCTCATGACAGAGTGTTATGTCGTTACTTCTTGTGGTCTAATGATTTAATGCTCACCTTCCTCAGGCACCTATTTCCCAAGTTTATTCCAAAGTTTACTTGTGCTTCCAAATGAGCCATCGATTGAATGAAAATCTGCTTCCAAACTTTGGTATCTATCACTTTATGCTTGAACTTAAGATGACATTGACAGAAATAGTAGTGTCAATGTCTGATTGAGATGTTTATGTTTTGTCTGATAAAGTTGCACCTTATATCTTAAGCAACAATTGTATTATTTTAGAAAAAGATTATAAAAACTGTGTAGTCAAATCTCTGGCTTAATTAGGAAACTTAAATAACGAGCTGCTATAAAGTGACATTTTTTATGTATGCTAATGCAGTGAATGCTTTTGTGTGTTCGCCGTCATGCATGTGCCTATGCAAATTGCAAACCTCAGTCTGTGTTTAATTGGAGTACTCCCTCATTGCACCCCTGCTGTTTTATCCTTGAAGTCCACAACCTTGACAGCAGCAAGAAAACATTCTTCTCCCATGCAGTTTTCTCGGATTGCTGCAAGTTGTTTTTGAAGTTTCATTTCAGTCAAATTGGCAACTCCTCACAAGTGATTCATGCGCGCACACCCATTCTGTTCCTTATTCAGTGAAGTGAGGATAAGAAAGTAAATTACACAAATAGAGAAACCAATTAAGAGTTGGATAAACTGGAGTGACTGTGAGGATGGAGGGTGAATTCATCAGCCAGTCTGAGGTCACACAGGATTGAGTTGCTCGAGACATCTATATGAGGAGCAGTGAACCGTGCCAAGCATGACTGGAGTGCTGATGGCAAACAATAAACAGGTGCCTTAGAGGGATAAGATGAAATCATTGAACACTGCTGAACTTTGATCTGATGCTGAACATCAACTACACCTGTAAGACAAACTCTGCTGTGTAAATTCACAGATCACATCGTGTTTACATATTATGTTCTCAGCTATAAATGCAATGGTAACCTGTGAAAATGCACCAAATAAAGTTTAACATAAATTAAATGTTGCCTCATGGGACCTCAAAACACATTTTCATAGATATGCCTTCCATTATTGAAATCTAATTATTTTACTCAAACACTTAATTCTGTAGTATAGATTTATTGCACATTTTTATACCAGCAGCACAGAAATTCCTCTGGAGACGTTTTAACATCCTTTAGAGACACTGTTTATATATAAACCTTCTTTTTGCTGCAGGGGCTTGTTGTTCTATTTTTCTCTTTGGATTCAGATCAGGTAACTAAATCATTGTAGTTTTCACTCTTTTTCTACTTGGGGCATTTTGGCAGTGTGCTTTGGGCCCTCAACATCCTGGATTAGTCGTCCTCTGCCAAGCTTGAGAAGGCAGAATCATCTTGTCAGTCAGTAATTTATTTACTCGCATACATAGTGCCATTTGTAAAAATAACGGTCCAAACCAGTTTTGCTCGGATGCTTTCCTATAACACCCATTAGTATATTCTGCGCTTCAGTGTCAGAACTACATGCACTTAACAGATCTTGAAAAAGCATTTGTATTCGCAAGACAGATTTTTTTTTTTTTTCCTTTTCCATTTTATTTTGTTATAGCGGTGCACCTCAGTGTATTTTCTTGGGACTTTATGTTAGACAGCAGTGCATGAAAGCAACTGGTTAAAGAACCTGTAGTTGTTTTATGAGAGCAAACATGGATGAAGGTATCCATGTGAGATGAGACAAAGCTGAATTTTTGCCATAGGTGCAAAATGATACATGAGGAAAAGAGGACACTGCACATCACCTTGAACACAACACTCCCATGGTGACACATGGTGGTGGCAGCATTATACTGTGAAGATGACTTTCCTCAGCTGGGTTGGTTAGAATGGTCAGAATTGATGGGGAGATGATTAGAGCTAAAATATATGGCAGCTCTGGAAGACAAAAATGAAACTGTTAGAGGCTGGAAAGGGCCATGAGCCGATTAGAGGTTCAACAGAACAATGACCCTGGCAGAGCATATCCATGTCTTGGAATGGCCTAGTCAAAGTCCAAACTTAAATCTAATTGAGAATTTCTGTTATGATTTGCTAATTAATTGTCACAAACACTCTGCAGCCATGCTGCTTCTTCTCTTAAAAAAAGAAGGATGGCTTTAGTTTTGAATTATTAAAACAATTGATAATCTGTCACAAATAATTCACCAGGTTCACCAATAGTTCATTTGACAAACCACATAAAAAGACTTCAAGCAGAACCTCACCTCTAATTGTTTTTAAATTGTATTGGTAAAAAAAAAGAAAGAAAAATCAATACAAAGAATTTATCTGGTCCTTTACAAGCCCTAAAATTTTTTATATGCCCCCCAAAGCTAAACTAAACTTCAAATTCAGCTCACTACATTATTAAATTTCCCTTTGGAATCAACAAATTAATTTCAAATTTGAATTGAATAGAATTAAAATAGTAAATGTTAACTTACAATTTTTCTTTTTTATTCCTGTGGCTGAGAAATTTGATCTTCCATTAATCTTGCATTATTGGTTCTGAAATACTGGCATCACATTCAGTAACGGTGAGAAACGGATAAGGTGAAGCGAATCATGAGACCTTAAACCATTTTTATCCCCTAAGAATCTCCACAGATCAATATCGGGCAGGGTGCAGTATGAATCTTAATAAACTTTTTCACAATTAGCCATTCACACAAGGTTCACGTTGAAAAACGGAGGTTTAGTCAAAATTCACAGTGGCTAGGCCTGAGTGCATTATTCCAAAAAGATGACACTTGATAAAAATATTATTTTTGTTGGAATATTTTGTGCTGAGCTTTAATGTAGTTATGTTAGATTATTCTGTGTATCATGCAAAAGCATTAACAGACTGAACATTTGTCTGATTTATTTAAGCTCTCAGTAGGAAGAGTTGAGTCAGTGAATAGATACAGTGTGCTGTTCCCTAATGGCTGAAATTCTGCCATGTGAAACCAATGACTGCCTTTGAAAAGCAATTATTTTTTTCTGGCAAGCGAAAAGTATGTTTTCCTTACAACAAAGAAACTGTCTCAAAAGGGCACCAATGTGCGTGGCAGTCAGTGTACACTAACATTTAGCAGTGATCATACTGATGTCAAGGGTTTACTCTACAACTAAAAAGAGTTGAAGGGAAATACGTTTTACTGTTCTGCACGGTAACTAACGTCTCTATAAGAAATTGTAGTTTAAAGTTAATTGTTCTAAAATAAAATATTGCAAAAGCTGAAGTGTCCAGTACAATGAGACCTGATTTGATTTTGTATTATTTCATAAATTTACTAATAAATTAAGATTTTATTTGCGCTTATAATTTATTGCAAAAGCTACTTAGCATTATGGATTGAAAGCATGGGATATATTACTGTAGCATTTAATCCACCATTTGTTGCATACAGACAAGAGAGCTATAATTTATTATGATAGGAGAGTATGATGTGACCAGAGAAATGTAATGAACAGAGGGAGAAAAACAAAAATAAATCAGCTAATTGAAAAAAATGGGAAGAGTGAGGTGTTAGGAGAGGACATGGGTTAAGGGTGACATGAACAAAATGCAGAATAATTGTGAGCATAAGAGAATAGCATAAAGAGCACAAATTACTTAGATAGAGCAAGAAGATAAAAAAAAAATATATAAAAAAATCTACAAGTAAAACCTGCTATGGCCAAGTTTCACACCAGAATGTCTAATGCCTTGTAACATGCCTGAATTTTTAAATGGGATTTTATTTTGAGATTGGGATTTATCAAAGCTATCCTTTTGGGTGCAAAATTAATTACTTGGTTTTGTGTTGTGCATGTTTCTTTTTTTATGATTATACTTTTCCTCAAAGATGTTTTTTAAAGTGACGTTAGCCCTGTCACACAGACAGATAAGTGAATGCATACAAGTAATTAAATAAAAATATTATAAAATTAAAACTAAATAAAATCTAAAATAAAATACAGTATAATAAAGTGCAGAAAAAAACATCTGATCTCAATGATACAGAGAACATGATTTTTTTGATAAATAAAGTCAAAAAATGTCTCAATATGTCCAGTGAAGTTTGGAAGCATCTCTCTTGTAGGTGAAAGTGACTGAAACAAACAAATAAAAAAAAACAGAATAAAATCCGGCTCACTATACTCAAGAGCAACAGGAAGACCTCTCTGAGAGTTGAATTGACATGGCAAAGAATAGACTGGAAAAATAATGGAATTTCATTTTTAACTGTGAATAAAGAAAAAGGTTGATCCCTCAAAGCTCCTGCTACAAAATGCATAAATTCAGAGATCTGACAGAGCTGCTTAAAGAAATTGCCAAAAATGAACTGAAATTTCTTTCTCCAGAATCAAGAGATGTACCTTTATTTAAAAGAAGAGATGTTTTGTTTGAAGTCAAAATCACATGTCCTCAGATCGTATGAGCAATTCATCATAGTAAGGTGTTATATTTTCATCAGCACCTGTTATTTACTCTGAGGCTGGGCCATGTGGTGAGGTAGTGAATTAGTATGCAGCTAGTTTCTTTACAGGCTGCTGTAATGATGTCTGTGATGAAGATAGTGAGTCAGTCACATCTGCATCAGGTAGAAGTCTCATTTCTTCCTTTAAAGCTCCAATATACCATATGCAGGATACATTAGAAAAAGCACCATGATTTGTGACAAGAGTGGGAAGAAATAGTAGGTAACATAAACATTCCTTTTACCTTCATGGTACTGAGTTTTATGGTTTCCTTCTGCACTTTAGCTTTAGGAAAACCATTGACTGTTTTCAGACATACTGATAGTGACAGATACAATAAGTTTGTTCCTGCTATATCTTCACTTCCTACTTATCTTGAAATGAAAATTACAAATAAACACACCAGTATTGAGGTGTCTAGTGCATTGAATGCTTTCCCTGCCTATTTGCTCCTGTTTACTGAATTCATTGACACTGTAGTCATTTATTCTGTACAGCTGCAGAAAAGTTCAGTGAATGTTTGAGTGAGCATGTAAACCTGAATTATACTTCCAGCCATGAATGACTGAATACATGAGGCTGGTATACCTATTGATTCAACAATGCACTGCCTTAACCCACTCTGGTTCCAACAACAGGAAGAGTTTCATGATGGAAACTTTGTGATGTCATGGTTACCCCATAACCTAACATGAAAAAAACATTGTCTTTGCAGCATTGCTGCATCAGAAAGAAGGTCGCTATGCGTCCAGGAACTTTTGATCCAAAATACAGGTGACTGTATTATATTCGCCCAGCTGAAGGATTAAACCTTGATTCTGGTTTTATTCAGAATTCTGCAAAAGGAACCTTATGATTACAGGTTCCACAAGATTAACAATTGACAAGGCATCTTTGACAAATATGTGAGAAAGGCCTTAAAATCTAATCTGTATCTGGCAGGTTTTTGTAAACAATAACTGAGACTGAACTATTTGACTATTTTCTTAATAATCAAGTGGTTCCAAAGCTTGGTGATTTTGATCTAAATTACTAATTTTATTTATATCCCTAAGCAATTGATTTCAGTTAGTCGTAGCTATACTAGACTTCACCTGGCACAATACATGTTTCAGGGTTTTTTTTCAAAATAAAAGTTTAATGAATTCTACTTGATACAACACTGTCCAACAATTGGAATGTCATCTGTGATAAAGATGAGGAAAGCCTTGAAATAAAGATAGCATATGTTCCAGTAACATAATTTAGAAAACTCCCACCTTTCACCACTAAAGCCTCACTATTACATTGCAAAATGTTACATTTGTTTACAAGTTTACATTTTTTTGGCTTCAATCCAAAACAACATGGTATAATCTCCTGTCTTTCCCGGTTTGAAAACTGTCTAAGAGATATTGGTCTTTTTACTGTCACATGTATATCCCATGAAAACAGGAAGTCAGTTACAGAAAAATAAAGAATAAATTGCATAACTACCACAGCTCCTTTTATTTATTTATTTTTTGTTTGTGTTGCTTTGGAATAGATAGTGGTAATGGTTCTATTTTTCAGAGTTTGAGAAACAACCATTTATGTGCCCACTAAATATATCCATGTCATAAAATATAAATTAACTTTAAGGATCTTTATTGATGACGCTAATAAATGCTAATGCATCATTTATCTCAATGCTCAACAAACACAATGCTGTAATGCTCCTTTTTCTTGTTTTCGAATAGTTAGCGGTGCCGGTATACAGACAGTGCATCCTAAGTGCACAACAGAAAGTTATCATAGATCCTTCTTCCCTGCAGCTCTTAGATTCTATAACCATCACTGTTTCCAATAAACTCATTAAGATTTTACATCCCTGCTGGTATCTGCACTATCCAACCCAGTTGCACATTCCTTGGACCAGAGTATGCTATTTTTGGTAACTGCACAGTATTTTGTCAATTTTTCCCTTACTGTACCGATATTCTTAGTTTTTTAAATATGTATATTAATATCTTTGTCTTTAACTTACATGCTTGTTATGTCACTTTGCTGCAGTTACATCTGGATGTCTCCACTGTGGAACAATTAAGAATATTTCTATTCTATTCTATAAGTGTGCTGCAACAACTCAGCAGAATCTAGATCCTTGTAAGTAAGGAATATATTTATAGAAACAACATAAACACAAGGTACAACACCAACAGGTTGGTTAAACCTGTTGTTGGCGTAATAACCCTCAGTATAAAACTCTCGAAGAGCCCAATCATTGCACCTTTGTGTTGCCGAATGTTTTATGTTTTCTGCATAATTTAAGATACAGTTCTCCACATTATCAGAGTGTTTACCATAAAATGTAGTTGATTTATGTTTACTGCAGTTGTTCAATTCCCGTAGCAAGTCAATCTTAGAACTAAGCATCCTTCACGTTAAAAAACTGAGAAAGTAAGATGTCTTTGACAATTAATTTTGATTAGTCAGGCTAAGATTCATATACTCAGTTATCAGTTATAATCAGTCTCTAGATTACAATGTTGAAATCAAAACCATTTCTATATATAGTTGCCATTGTTCCAGATCTCGCTTGTTAAACTCCCTTTGAGTTTATTTATGTGACAGTAAAGGTTGTTTTTTTTTTGTTTTTTTCCCATTGTACAACCAAAGTAAAATGGCTGGTTAGAGTTATAAGACATAAAGTTGCCATCTAGGGACACACACATTTTTACAGTCTATTAATCTATGAATAATTAAAGGCTCTCAGTTGTCCCAGAGGAGATTATAGCACTTTGTCTTTCAGGGCAGTAACTTGTTTAGCAGTGCCACATAGAGCATGCTGCAGTTTCTGCTGTCTGAAGCCTGTGAGCCCAAAACACTGAACACCTGCACTAAATTTACAAACTGCAGAAACAAAATAGGTCAAGAAAGAGTCTGCAATGTGCTTCGTATCTCTGTGTTTAATTAGGCGTAACAAATATGTTAAGGATTCCCTTCTCTTGCTGATCTCAGTGACAGGAACTAAGTTATCCGTTTCACTTCCTCATGCAGAGGAGACTTTTATTCACGTTTACACAGGAAAGTATTGAAATCTTTTGTGATTATTTCTGTCACAATCAGGACAAGAGATGACTGAGGATACGCAGATCCTTTCCAGTTTTCTGAGCGGTGAAAAGATGTCCAAACAACAGCTGTTATTGCAGCTTTGCTTGCTTTGAGATTTGAAATGCGTCTCTCCCAGCACCAGCAACAGTAAACAAGCGCGTCTGCATGCAGATGACAAAAACAAATAGTTTACAGTCTCATCAAAGGCCAAGCAAACTATGCCGGATTTAGAGCCAAGATACTGCCAGTATAAAGACTGTTGCTGATAAAAAAAATATTCTGCCATACTAACAGGTATCTGTTTGTATGTGCAAACCATAGCACTGACATGCTGCTTTGAATCT